>SMJT01000085.1:714914-894914 GCA_004349715.1 Crucihimalaya himalaica | reverse complement strand
TCAAAGGTGAAGTCTGTTGAAAAATAATTATCAGAAATTCGTAAAATCTATTTAAGATAGAATATAAGACATTGAGATGTGAAATTTAACATAAACAACAACAATAACTAATACACATGTAAAAAATTTAAAATCTCGAAAATGCATATTATATATGATACAAATCCATTTTTTAAAGAATAGTGCAAGAGACTTCTCGAACGAAGTCTACGCACAGACATCCTCTGTGAAGTCTAAATTTATAACCTAAACACCCAATAAGTTCAGAAAAAAATATATAAAATAAATTATGCGATTAAAATAGTTCAAATTTTTAAAAACATCAAAAGTCATACGTAACAAACATGTTAGGAAAAGAAAAAAAAAAACTAATTACAAAAAGGCTAAAATTGCATTTTTACTGAAATATCATTAGAGACTTCACAGGCGAAGTCTCTCAGTAGACTTCACAGGCGAAGTCTCTCAGTAGACTTCTTTGATGAAGGCTGCTCTGCTATGGGAAGCAGACTTCGCCCGTGAAGTCTAAATTTATAACCTAAACACCTAATAAGTTCAGAAAAAATATAAAAAAATAATTATGCGATTAAAATAGTTCAAATTTCTAAAACATCAAAAGTCATACGTAACACACATGTTAGGACAAGAAAAAAAAAACTAATTACAAATAGGCTAAAATTGCATTTTTACTAAAATTATCATTAGAGACTTCACATGCGAAGTCTCTTAGTAGACTTCTCCGATGAAGTCTGCTTTGATATCTGAAGCAGACTTCGCCCGTGAAGTCTGAAGCACGGGTCTAATTTTGCAATTGACCAGATTTTGACTTTTTTAGCAGACTTCACATGCGCAGTCTGCTACACAAAGAGACTTCGTCAGAGAAGTCATACCATCATTTTTCTATTGCACGACACCGTTTGACTTTTTTAGTAGACTTCATCTAGGAAGTCTTTTCGGTAATAGACTTCATTTAGGAAGCCTATTACGTAATTAGGCTTCCTCGATGAAGTCTTTTTGCCTTCAGAGACTTCTTCGGCGAAGTCTACCCATAAAGTAGGGTATAGTTTTGCAATTGACCAGAGTTTGACTTTAAATGAGACTTCGTCTGAGAGTCTGAGAAGTCTATTTAGAAAAATGGTTACTTTTGCAATTGACCAAAAAAAAATTATTTTTAAATTCCAGAATTACCGATGGTTGTAGACTTCATACGAGAAGTCTACCAATAGTCAATGTTTCGGAATTTTGGTCAAATGCAAAATAACCCCTTTTCACGCAGACTTCTCAGATGAAGTCTCGATAAATAGTCTTCGTTCCGGTCAATTGCAAACATAACCGCCTTTTTTCGCAGACTTCACAGAAGAAGTCTTTGTACAAAGTCAGACTTAACGGTCAATTGCAAACTAGACCCCTTGTAACCAGACTTCGACGGTGAAGTCTAAACACCATTTTTTGTTTTCAAAGGAGAACTTCAGACTTCATCGTGGTTCAATCGTGAAGTCTGAGACCCAAAAAGTCAATTGCCAAAACTAACCCCCAGTTGACTATTGAGACTTCACCCATGAAGTCTGCCTTCTGGAAAATCGGAGAAAATGAAGCAAAAATACCAAGATTCGGTTTGAGCTTGTGTTTAGCTTCTTAAACGGCCAAGAACTGATCACGCCAACAATACCCAAGCAACCCAAGCGTTATTATGCTCGAATCTTAGTACGCAAGATATATGGATTGTAAATATTGAAAAACAATATTATAGAGTTAAATGGTTGAAATGAGAGAGGAGATCGACAAAAATGGAGCTTTTAACTCAGTTTTAAAGCATTAACATCACTTAATTCGGTTGTTTGAAGCATTGAGAGCTCAATTTTGTTTGGTAAGTGTGGTTAGGAACTATTGAAGACGATGGCATTTTCGTTATTACGTGAGAATCTTTGGGTTATTGTTTTTCAAAACCAGCCTACCAGACTTCACAGGAGAAGTCTGCGCTATGTATTTTTGTGAAAAAATAAGCGATGAGGGTATTTTAAGGCATTTTGAAAAGAAAAGAAGAGGGGTCTANAATTGACTTCAAATAAGGGTCTAGTTTAGCAAGAAGCCCATATAATTTTGGCAATTTGCACATATTAGCTAATTTTTAAGTTTTGTAACCAGATAGGAACAAGTCAAAAACAGTTTTCAAATAAGACTATCTACAATTATTTTTATATATAATATCTTATTTTTATTTTTTTACACTTCACATCATCTTCTTTCTCTTCTACCTAATTATTCAACACCTACTCTATTTTTATTATCAACAATAGTTTACTTTAATAAATTCAATATTATATCCCACAAATTTTATTTTTATTTTTATTTTATTTTATATTTGTGTATTTTAATTGGATATTAATAACAATTATCTATTGAAATTAACTTAAAATGATTAGGAGTTAAATAATTTTTGTTTTCTTTTTTGTTTTATTTATTCAATTAAATTTATTTTTGCAAGTAATAAAGAAGAGAAATAAGCATACTCATTATTTATTTGATTACAATTTAATAACAAATACCAATTAAAATTACATTAAGATGATTTTGAGTTAAATAATTTTAAAGGTAATTTTTGTTCTTTTTATTTTTATTGTTTATAATTTATTATTCCATGTGTGACAATCCATATTAATTGGTATGTTCAATAAAAGAATACCATGTAATTTTGTTGGATCCCACACTCACCCATTCAACATGTTGAAAAAATTCAACATGTATTACATCATTTTTAAAGAAGTTTCAACACTACCATTGTAGTTTTTCAACATGCTATTGTAAATAGTCTAATAGCCACTTGCATATTTCTGACGAAAATTCCCGTGATTCTAATCAAATGGTACACGAGCACTATATGGTCTCATAATTTTGTGGTCCACTTTAGTTCAAAACAAAAATGAGCCATTAGTTCATTTAAAATGCAAATAAGATAAAAATAATAAAATAATAAGTTGTCAGAGAGTTGATGTGTTAGGAAACGATAATTATTATTTTTTCTTACTTGTAGTCAGTTAATTTTGTTTTTTTTACAATTCTCCATTTTTTTTTTCCACATTTTCTTTCTTTTTCATTTTAAGGAATAATTTTAAGTTTTTTACTTTCAAATATAATTTTTCTTTCTTTATTTTTTAAGATTCATATTACTATATTTCATTTTCTTATTTCGAATTATTATTATTTTATATTCTGAATTGTATTGGTTGGAGACGGTTTAAGGTTATGGATATACGTGTACGTATACGGTAATATTTTGTATGTGTGTACGTATTTTCTATATGTATGTATGCGATAGTACGTATGCAATAGTAATTTGTGTGCTTATATATACATACACATATAAACATTTTGTACATATATAAAAAACATTTTTACACCATGACATTCAAAGATCGATTATCGATCTCATATATACATATATATCTTATGTACGTCTATCACTACATTATATACGTTCACAACAATATCGAAGTAACAACCTTATATGTAACTTTTTCTCGTATTGTCAAAGTATTTTCTATGATCGGATCCATAATATACACTAAAACATGTGTGCACATATATCTTACGATAAATTTTAAATATTTTATATATAGATGTATCATATATTTGAGATCAGATCCATTATATATACTAAAAAAATGTGTAAGGCAAAAAAATGTTGTTTTATTTTGTATATTAATGTGTAAATATAGAAGGTAGATAGTATATGATACCCAAGAATCTCTTTTTGCATCGAAAATTTTGTAATTATTGATAAAGATAAAAACATTTATTTCATGCATATTTGATATATGTCTACTTCTGATTTCTTAAGTTTGTGATGGTGTGATCTGAATATTCGTTTACATTCATTTTTTATACATCACTGAAGGTTAGTGTACACTTGATTTGCTGATTTGCAAAATGATGAGCTTGTATAAGCAATTTTTTATATATATTGTGTACCTATATTTCAGTCATACCATGTACGTTTAAATATGTATGATCATGTACGTATAATATTTGGGGTTCATGTAATATTGTTTGTTTAGAGGTTTCTGTAGAGATTGTGTACGAGTAATAATACTTATGTACGTAGTTACTTGTGTACTGATAAGGAATGTGCGAGTTATATCAGAAAATGTTCATTACTAAATTAAAAAACATAGTAACCACTGCCCCACAAATAATTAGGGTTTTGTAAAAAAAACTTAGTTATTATAAAAGTAATTTATGATTTTCGTCAAAAAAAACTTTAATTTATTAGAATTATAAAAATAATATTCCATTATATTTTCAAAATAAATTGTCGGCACTAGATATTTTTTGTAAATGTTTAATTGATTTAAACAATATATAGGAAAAAACTAAAGAAACATAAAACAAGGACTAAAAGATAAGTTTTGTGTTAGTTTCGGACATGTACGTTTGGATACGTGCTGCAAGCACTTGTCAACGCATATTTTATAAATCATACAAATATCTACAATACATTCAAGCCAATAGAAGATTATCTCGTCCACATAATCAATATTGCATACACAAAACATAATTTTCTTTATTTTTTGGGTGGAACTTCAATTTTCAGTTGAAAAAACCGAAGGAAAAAAAAATCAAATGGATAGCCATTTGAGACCGATTTTTTAAGAATTTGATTTTGGGGTATCAAAATTCCATTGAAGGAAATCCTAAACCGTACATTCTCTTTAGGGAGTCAGAGTTGTCATTAAGAACACCAAATTGGAAAAGCATATCGAAACCACAATACTCCTAAGTGACACTCTACTTGTTCTCCCCTCCAAATACCAGAGACGTATGTCACAAAAAACGAGATTCCAGACCCCACTATCTTCATCTTCTTCTTCTCATCAAAGTTTTCATTGTCAAAATCTCCCAAATTTTAGTCGTCTGAAAACCTTCCCGGACTTTTTCGGCAGTGGCTAGTCGATAAGCTCAAACGATAAGCTTATTTAACCATACTATTAGACAAATCGAGAAAACTTAATGAATTGGGATTTCTCCCCAAATTTCAAAATTTTCAGTGTAGAAGATGAATTTTTGACTCCCCCTTTTACCCGTTCTTTGTTTCTTCTTCTAAAATTATTGATTTTTTATTTAATATATATCCCTTCTAGAGATGAGTTAACAAAGATTCAGTTACAAAAATCAAACGACAACAGTGCCGTTGTAAGGGCACTTTTGTCTTTTTCGTTTTGATGGCTATTCTATGAAAGCTAATTTAACTGTGGTAGACTGTATAAATAAAAGTTATTTTGGTGTATCACGAAAATAACTTTGGGGGGTTTATTCGTTTAAGTATTTGAATGGATTTCAAAATCCTCATCAGATTTAGAAATACACTTAGAATTTCATTGATTTTAAAATCAAACAAAAAAAATTTCAAAATAACATGTTTATTAAACGAGACAATGAAAATTTAATGCAAAATTATGTTTGTAAAAAATCAAGAATAAATGGTTCTATGTAAGATTCAAGTGAAAAGGACTTTGTGTGAAATTCAGATGAAACAATATTCAATTCAATAACAAAAAGTTAGTATACATGTTTTAACTGAAAATCCAAGTACTTAAGGTAAAATAAAATTTTGATCATAAAAAAAAATCTCTATCAATCATTAAATAATATAGATATATCATTTAATCACAATACATAGAAACTTTATTAACACAATTAAATAAAATTATGATGTAATACGATAATAAAGCAGCAAGATCATGATCACAATTTCACCAGGTGAGAATTATAAATACAGAATAAAGAGTAACTCTTAAATCTTTTGTAAGATTAAGTTATGGAATTTTTTTTCTATATTCAACAAATTCAATTTTTTCGCAATCAATGTTTTATCAATTATACATTAAATATCAAAATTTCAAATCGTAAAAATATTTTCTTACCAATTATAACAAACCTAACAATATATTCTTTTTGATCATGTTGTCAAAAAAATATTTTTAAAATCATTTAATAATATTTCAGATGTAACCTAACTAACCAAAAGTGGTGATTAGCAAAGTGGCGAAAGAAGAAGTAGCTGAAAGCAGTTGAAAACTTTGACCTCGAGTATGAAGTTCTGTGGCATCTCATGTCGCTTACTGATCTTCCCTCTCCGCTAGCAGACATCGCAATGCGAGATACAGGCATGAGCGTCGTTGAACATCGTAGGCCACCAAAAACCTGCTTGAAGAACTTTGGAAACCGTATTGAAAGTGGCGAAATGGCAGCATACTCAGACCCATGATAATGATGCAGCACCTCTGGTACCTCAGACTCTGCGATACATCTCCTGTACATCCCATCAGAACAGTGCTTGTACAAGTAAGGTTCATCCCAGAAGAATCTCCTTACGTCGCGCATAAATTTTTTCCTTTCATATTTCTTGAGGTGCTCTGGCTCGTCCTCCACAGCAAGGTAATTGGCTATGTCAGCGTACCATGGTCGGGTAGGAGTAGTCAGAGCATCTAGAAACTCCTCAACATAAGAGTCACCCGTAGTCGAAACAGCTTCTGCAGGTGGCGGGTATCGACCGTTACTGGGTGGGTATCGATCGATATTGAGGCTCTGTACTCGGGAAGATTGCAGATTCTCGTCAGAAATGCCGTAAATCCCAGTCTCGATGAACTAAATCTTCTCCTCAGGTAGAGAATCATCAATAGGCATGACTTCATCGATCCGCATCCTCGATATATGGTGTGCAACTCCATTCTCGACACTCTTTTTGTCTTTAACTTCAATGTCAAAGCTTTGGAACAAAAGAACCCAACGACATAGGCGAGGCTTGAGATCCTTGTTCTGCAGCAGATATTTGAGAGTAGCATGATCAGTGTGAACGGTCACCTTGCTCCCAATCAAATAAGACAAAATTTCTCAAAAGAGAAAATGACTGCGAGTAAATCCTTCTCTATAGTGTTGTAGTTCCTCTGAGCATCATCCAACGTTCTGCTAGCATAGTAGATAACATGGAGTTTCTTGTCCTTCCTCTGACCTAGAACTGATCCAACTGAAAAGTCGCTCGCATCGCACATAATTTCAAAAGGGAGGTTCCAATCTGGTGGTTGAACAACGGGAGCACTGACAAATGCCTTCTTAATCTGCTCGAATGCGACATGACACTCGGGTGTGAAATCAAAAGTTATATCCTTGCATAGAAGGGCGGTTAGTGGGTGGGCTAGCTTGGAGAAGTCTTTGATGACTCGTCGATAAAACCCGGCATGACCAAGGAAGCTTCGAATATCCTTCACAGATTGTGGCGGTTGAAAGCTCGTCATAACTTGAATCTTAGCTCTGTCAACCTCGATCCCAACCTTAGAAACCTTGTGCCCCAGAACAATGCCCTCCTGAACCATAAAATGACACTTCTCCCAGTTAAGGACCAGGTGCTTCTCCTCACACCTCTGTAGTACCTTGCACAAGTTATCTATACAGCCTTCGAATAAAGATCAGTAGACCAAAAAGTCATCCATGAACACCTCCATAAACTCCTCGATCATGTCCGAGAAGATTAACATCATACACCTCTGGAAAGTAGCTGGAGCGTGACATAATCCAAATGGCATTCTTCTGTAAGTGAATGTGCCATAAGGACAAGTAAATGTCGTCTTCTCTTGATAATCCGGATGTATCAGGATCTAGAAGAAACCTGAGTACCCATCGAGAAAGCAGTAGTATGGGTGGCTTGCTAACCTCTCCAGCATCTGATCAATGAACGGCAGCGGGAAGTGATCCTTCCTTATAGCAGCATTCAGTTTCCTGTAGTCAATACATATCCGGTGTCCAGTGATTGTCCTTGTTGGGATCAGTTCTTCTTTCTCGTTTTTCACCACAGTGATCCCTCCTTTCTTAGGTACCACATGAACTGGATTAACACAAGAGCTATCTGAGATGGTGTAGATGATCCCTGCTTCCAGAAGTTTCATAATCTCCTTTTTGACCATGTCTTTCAGTTTTGGGTTAAGCCTCCTTTGATGCTCGATCGAAGCTTTCGACTCGTCCTCCAGATAAATCCGATGCATACACAGGTCCGGTGATATACCTGAAATGTCATCAAGAGAATAGCCAGAACTTTGCGATACTTGCGCAGCTTGTTCAGCAGTAAAACGATCTCTGCGTTGTTTAAAGAAGAATTGATAATTACAGGATATGTGGAATTAGGGCCAAGAAAAACATATCTTAGATTGGTTGGGAGTGGTTTAAGTTTGATCTTAGGAGCTCTTTCCTCACTCAAGTCACCGAACGAATCGGCTTGCTTAGACGTAACGACCAACTCCTCAGATGGACGTGGACGGTGTCGATCGATAATGTTAGTGGTATCGATCGATGCTTCTCGGCTGTTGTCAAGCATCCTGGCGTATCCAGCAACAACGTCACTCGAGTATACTTTTGAGTCAGCTGAACAGACCAGTGCTCTCTCTAGCGGATTTTTGGGATGTATCTTCATGAAGTACTCGTCAGATATATCGCTAAAAGTGTCAACCTAAAATGTTTGCCCATCAATAGTCGGTTTTTTCATCATCCTCTCCATGTTGAAAATCATGACCAAATCACTGATGTTAAGAGATATCTTCCCATTCTTACAATCGATCAGAGCTCTGGCTGTTGCTAGAAAGGGATTAAGCAGTCTCCGATCGTTATCAGAACATCTTCGAGTAATTCCTCAGAAAATCAAATCGAACGATCAGCTAAAATCAGAGAAATTCTGGTAAGCGTGAAATATGTCATTCCCATTCGCTTAGCCACGGAGTATGGCATAAGGTTAACACTGAAGCCGAGATCAGAGGGAGAGCGCTCGAATCTTTCTGTAAAAATCGTACAGTCCAACGCAAAACTTCCTGGGTCAGACAGCTGCTCTGGAATCTTGTTAAGCAGGTTCGCATTGCACTCATGAGTAATCCTCATCACTCCCTCCTCAAGGTTCACATTGCTTGATACCATCCGCTTGATATATCTTCTGAAAGCTGGTGAAGTCATGATAATATCGACAAAAGGAAGCTCAACAATTAACTTCTCTATCATTGCCTTACATTTGGCTTCTTCCACTTCCTTCTTGGTCTTGGTAGGAGGTCGAGGGAAAATTATCTTGGGCACGTAGATTCTTCTTGTACTCAACGCGGTCTATTTCTTCTCAACTTCTGGGATGGCGTCGATCAATGCAGGTGGCTCAGAAACGTCCTCCGCAGATCCTCGGACAGGTATCGATCAATATTGGGTGGTATCGGTCGATACTGGGGTGATTTCGAGAGTGCCATCGTCGTCATCTATAGCAAGATCAACGAATTTCTTTACAGTATAGGCCTTCTTCACCCCTGGACTGACTTCTTTTCCATTCCTCAAAGTGATTGCATAAACATGTTCCCTTGGATTCACTGTTTTCCCTAGAAGAAAACCATCTTGACTCATAACTGCTTCCGCGGTCTGAGCAACTTGATTTTCCAGCTTCTTCTGATGAATCTTAAGGGCTTCAATCTTTCCATTCAGATCGGTGTACATGGCTTCTATCTTCCTGTTGAAATCAACTGTCATCTTCTGTTGTTTTTCAAGAATTTGTTCAAGCATTGATTCAACCTTTTTCTTCTGAGTCTTGGGTGGCGGGGTTTGGTAAGATGAACTCCCGTAAGTGTGAGTGTAACCGCTGTTCTGCATCGGTTTCTGGGCAAAGGAGTTTGCTCCGAAACCTCCTTTGCCCAGAAACCTGAGGGCTTGAAATCAGATTTGAATCCTCCTCGCTGAGCATTGTTGGTGTAACCTCGGTTGTTGTCAGATTGATATGGTTAATTCTGAAAACCATTACCACTAATGTAGTTAACGTCCTCTACTTCATCCTCATCTATATTCTCGATCTCATCAGCAAAGTGTACAGCCTTTTGCTGCTTGCCCATCAACAGGTTGTGCACTGAATCCAGCTTTGCGTGCACCTCAGCAATCTCCGATCTTTCAATGTTCTCATTCTGCTTCTTCCGCTCGTAGTCTGCATTCTTGGTGATATTGCTAGACGCCAAGTTCTCAATCAGCACATAAGCATCCTCGGGATATCTCATGTTGAAATTACCATTACTCGCAGCATCCAGAGCCATCTAATATCTCCAATCGATCCTTCGAAAGAAAATACCCAGCAATTGAACTTGTGTGAACTCGTGATGCGGACAATCTCTATGATAAGATCTGAATCTCACCTAAGCAGCCTTAAACACCTCTGTTGCTCCCTGAGAAAATTGGGAGATCTTGTTCCTTAACTCCTCGGATCTCGCATCGTCATAGAAGTTATTCAGAAACGTGTTCTTTGTCTCTTCCCAAGTGCTCAAAGATCCAGGAGGCAACTGCTTCCGCCAGTAAAAGCGTATGGGAAAAGCTTACAGAAAAGAAACTCATTGGGCACTCCATTGTACTTGATACTAGTGACCAAATCCTCGAATTTCTCTATTTGATCCATTGGTTGCTTTTGAGAAATTCTTTGAAAAGGTTGCTTTTCCACAAGAGTGTAGTATGCAGGCTTCAGCTCAAAGTCATTCCTCTGAAAGGTGGGAATACGAATTGCAGACCGATTAGCATAGAACTGATCGGGTCTATTGTACTCTCCAAACGTCCTGGCGTGATTAACCAGAGCATTCCTAGCGTTCCCGCGCACAGACAGTGGGACAACCTTGTTGGCTACTGGTGCAGGGATAACGACGTTCCCCTCTGCATCAAGTCGTTGTCCTTGCTCATTACACATATGACCTTTTTGGTCTCTCAAAACTCCAACCTCATCGCGAGCGAGCACAATTGGATTGTTCATCTCTGCTCGCTTCTTTTGCTTCTTGTTTGCGCGCTCTAATTCAGCTAGTTCTTTGATGGATAGATTAGCCAACTGCTTGTTCTTGCTCCTTCTGGTTTCACAATTAGGCATACACCTGAAACACAAAAGTCAAAGCACGTAAGTAACAAAATTTAAAAAGAATTACAACGAGTAATCGACCGATACCAGATGGGTGTCGATCGATGCTCGACGAACTTAGTCAAAATTCTAAGCTGAAATCTAATGGCGAAATTAGAGTCTCCGGCAATGGCGCCAAAATTTGATATGCTCAAATATAATACCCTAAAAGTACTAAAGCAGTAGCTGCAGTATATTAGAGGTCGAACCACAAAGATAATTAAGCTAAGCAAAATCAAGATATCACTCAATAGATTTCAGAATTTGAATTAAGCTAAGCAAAATCAATGTAATTAAAAACAGCAAACGATTAAAAGTAGTTTGTAAGATCAATGGAGGAAAACGCTAAGCCTAGAGAAATTTGTCGGTAAATCAGAATTGCAAATCAAACAGATTGTCAGGAATATGTTCAACACCGTTCTTGAACTCGAAACATGAATATAAAACCAACCAACTTTTGCTACGAAGATTATCTATGTCTAAACCCAGAATTCCAAATTTCTTTGCAAATCCTATGAATTCAAACAAGCATTAATGATCAGGTTCAATTGTTCACAAAATCTTAAACCAAATTTCTTTGCGAATAGATCTTTTGCTCATCCAACACTAGTTCAGGATATCAATCACACTTTCGTGCCAATTAATCAACCTAATATCAGATTCTAGGTCGCGAAGCTAGAATAAACAATAATCACAAGTCTAGATGAAGAACTCTATGGATTTTCCCTAACAATTTAGTTCAACCTAACGATTCATCAAACACCTCCGAATAGCGTTAAACCTAATAAAGAATCTACTCAGACATGGTGAATGAAGCAAACATCATGAATAAAATAGATTACATTAAAGAATAGAGTAAAGAGTACAAAGAGGGTTCCAAAATCTTCTCCCAAAACTCTGCTACAAATCTCTATCTTCAGGTATCAGTCTGTCTAAAAAGTGGCTGAAAAACATAATTATATCCTAAAACACGTTTTGGGCTATATTGTAAATAACAAAGTCTTCTGGGCTAAAAGCATATTCTTCAAACTTGTAGAGAGTCGCGTTTTCTTCCTTGGACGTCGGTATCGATTGATAGAGAAGCAGCGAGTCACGTTCCTTCCAAGTGTTAGTATCGATCGACACTAGGTGGTGTCGCTCGATACACAGGCTTCAATCGGCTCCCGAACTGCTTGATCTATGTTCAGCTCCAAAATGGTCCAGAAAGCTTCAATAAATCCAATTCAGCTTCAAAAGTACCTAAATCCTGAAAAGACTCTAAAAGACTCCAAAAATGCTAGAAAGACTCAATAATAAGGACTTATATCATGGTCAAAAACGGGTAAAACCATGATATATCAATACACAATAAAGCAAAAGGACAGAGAGAGAGCTAACCTGTCGAATGTGAAGCTTTCCAGTACCGTAGATCATACCGGAATATATCATATAGAACATGTGTTGGTGACAAATCGATTAAACAACTTGCTTATGTCAAATGTGAAGCTTTTCCAAGTCATGATATGATGGTGGGAGTTTACTCATCTGAGCCAGTAGAAACTCTGCATCTAACCGGTTCTGTAGCTTACTCATTTGCAGCATCAAAAGAAGACAACAATGTAATGAATTTTCGTAACAAAAAAGTTTAAAAGCAGAGACAAAAAAAATTCATCAATCTTTAATGAAGTTTACCCCCATGCTTTCCAGAAGCCACATAGCTTTGTCCTTCATCATCAGAAGACCCCCAAGTTATAAGCTTCTCGTTCTCTGCAACATTTAATACAAAAAAATGTAAAACTCATATTGATCTAGAATGAAACAAAGCTTCCGAATTTAGTAAATCCGAGAAGAACCCAGCTGCTAATCTAACCTCAAAATAGCCATAGTGAATCCGCAACCTCAAAGATTCTACGCCTCTCCCGGAATAACACATAGATCCACAGAAGTGTTTCCGTCGAATCTCAAAGATCCTACGCCTCACATCTGACGGTTCTCTTCCTTCTGTTCGATAGGAGAGATGATATGCCAGGAAGCACGACGACCGCCGATTGCGTCGTCGAAGACCGCCGATTGCGTCGTCCAGGAGAAGTCGAAAGAGAAGGACCAGAGCCAAAAAAAAACCCGCCTTTCATCCTTATGACACGTGGTCATCAAGGATCGTTTCTTAAAATCAATTTTTAAAAAACAGTTTTTCTTAAATTTTTTTCATTTAATTTAATTAAATCAAGTTTTTGATTAAGAATATTTGTTAAGCAATGATGCTCTAAGGGTGGATTACATATTACACGAATAATATGTGGAGTTTATTTGAGATATCATCAGATGTTTGCAAAAACGTGTTTGGCAAAAATGAATGAATTTTTTGTTTTTTGAGTTGTAAATTATCTTAATAAGAAAATGAAATCAGATTTATTAGAACAGATCAACTTTCCACCAAAAAAAGAAGAAAAAATAATATTAAATTGTAAATATGCGTCAACCTTAATAACATATGATTGTTCCTTATAAAATAAAGCACAAAAAAAGATATAATTCGATGATATGATTACGTTGAACATGATCATCTAGACACTAAAGAAAAACAAGAAATTCTTCTATAACATATATTAAAAATTGTATATATAATTTAAATTCGTTATAGGTTTGTGGGAAGTTTCTTCCCAGAATTTTCCAAAAATATTTGGGTAGATATCAAATATTAATTTAAATGTATTATCAGGTATGAATTGGTTAGTTTAAAAGAAAAATCTCAAATATTTTTTTCGTTTTAAATAAAATATCCAATATATATTTTGGTTTTGTTGTTGTGATGGTTATGTGATAAATAAGAAATCACAAGTGAAACTTTAGGTTTCAGCCTCAATCAGCCAAACAAAAAAAGGCACGCCGAGCAGAAACACCCTCTTTAATTTCTAGTCTATCTCTTTCTATTTATATATATGGAAAGTTGCAAAATCAATTAAAGGCATCAAAGTTTTTATGATTAGTAGGAAATTTGCAATATTACCGGTAGCATATATGGAAACTAGTCACTGGACAAAAAAAAACTGAAATTGAAGATTCGATCCGAAGCCGAATCAAAAAAGAAAGTACAAAACCGAACTAGAACTGACAAATACTTGATTAATACCAAAACTTTTAGATTCGAATAAGTAGAATCGAGCTCGATCAAACCACAAACCAAATATATATCCGAAGATATCAAAAATATAAATATATATCAAAAAACTATTAGTTAATTTTATACTTTGAATAATCCTAATACCCAAAATTACAATTATAAACCTGTTTTATTTGGGTATCTTTTATATTTTTCTGATTATTTGGGTAAATTTGGATAGTATAATCATTTTTTTTTTGTCATACCAAATATAATTATAATTTTTTTAGATATGTTGGGTACTTTATAGATTTTTATACGGAACAACTACGAAAGAACTTTTTAAATAGTAATAAAAACAAATATATATATTGAGGAACCCCGCAAACGTATAAAGATTTTCGAAACATTTTGTTTTGTGTGTTTTTTTTTCTAATAATTATTTTTAAAAATTTAAAAATATTAAGTCCCATCGTTAGGGTGTACTGAAGCTATTTTCTCCAACACAATTCCCCGTTTCCCTGCACATTTTCAAATAAAATATGACCGTTGCTGTAACATCAACTTAAACAAAATAAAGAAATCTAAACTTTTATCATTTCTCCAGAGCAGCCATAAAGAGAGAGACTTCTGAAATCTGAAACCAGTGGAGTCGTCATCATCATCATCATCATCATGATGCTCACCATGAGAACCGAAGCACAAGATTCAATACCCAAAACCAACCCTAACCCAGTAGTAATGGAAGGAACCTCAAAGGTCTCTCTTTACGAACAATGCAGAGAAGAAAGGATCAAAGAGAATCTTCAGAGGATGCAAAATCTAGGCATCTTGAATCTCTCTCGCAAACTCAAATCCGAGAACCGACCCGTTAAAAGATCTTACGGTAACCCTAATTCGGCTCAGAAATCGACTCCTCCTCTTCAGCCTTCTCGCCGATCTTCTCGGTAATCTCTTACTTTCTCCGTTTTTGTGTAGGATTTAGGGTTTATGAATCAAAATTAGGGTTTATGAATCGATTTGTCTCAGTTTAAAAGAGAGTCTTTTTTATGGAGGAATTGGGCATTTTGAGTAGAAATTAGGGTTAATAAATCAAATTTAGGGTTTATGAATTTGTCTCAGTTAAAGAGAGAGACATTTTATGGAGGAATTGTGGTTTTTAAGTAGAAATTAGGGTTTTTTAGTTGAAATTAGGGTTTATGATTTGTTTATTCTTCTGTGATTGTTAGATTGGAGAACACAACTCCAGTTATCTACACTGATGGGATCTATAAGAAGTGTAAAAAAACCTCTAAACGAAGGAGTGTGGTGATTGGTGAAGGGTCAAGGCACGAGATTTACACTGAGGAACATGAGAAGCTTCTTGGGAATACAGAACGAAGCTGGACTTGTTTTGTTGATGGCTATGATAAGGATGGGAAACGGATTTATGATCCGTTTAATGGTAAGACTTGTCACCAATGCAGGTAAGAACCAAACCCATGTCTGTTGAGAACTTGATATTGCAATCTGTGAAATGAAAATTTGCTTAGTGCTTCAGTGTGTGTGTGTGTGTGTTACAGGCAGAAAACGATGGGACATCGTACACAGTGCAGTGAATGCAACATGGTCCAAGGACAATTCTGTGGTGATTGTTTGTTCATGAGGTGGGTGATACTTAATAGCAATAGAGTTTTTTTTTCTGTTATTGGTGGTGAATGTATTTTGTTGTTGGTGAACAGATATGGTGAACATGTCCTTGAAGCTCTGGAGAATCCAAACTGGATTTGTCCTGTTTGTCGCGGGATTTGCAATTGCAGTTTGTGCCGGAATCATAAAGGATGGGTTCCAACTGGCCCGATTTACAGAAGGGTGCGTTGTTTTCTTTCGATTATTCTTTTGTATTATCTTGTGTTTTTTTTATTCTTGAATAGAATCAAGAGCTGAAGATATCTTTCTTTATTGGGATTGTTTCCAGATAGCTGCACTTGGGTATAAGTCTGTAGCACATTATCTGATTCAAACCAAATGGTCGCAAACGGATGACTCAACCCCAAATCAGGCTTCTGCAAAGAGATCACTTTCCTTTCAAGAAAAGATTGCTGATGATGAAGAAGTATCAAAGCTTCAGATTGATGATTCGTTGCAGAAAGAGGAAGATGAAAACACAAACGAAAATCACAAAGGTGATCTCCCTGAAGAAAAGCTTCCGAAAATCGAAAATCAGAATGGTGATTTCTTGAAGAAAGAGGAGGATGAGAATCCAAATTCAGCTAGAATGTCACTAAGCTTCTTATTGCCTTCTGTGGATGATCAAATTCCATGGGTGGATGTTCAGGTCTTAAGTTGTCTTGAGCCACCAAAGCAAGAACATTCATGTGCCCACACTGGTGATGATCTTCCAGAAGTTCAGGAAAGGATAGGACAAAACTCGAATTTGGAGACGAGACCAGTTAGCTACTTGCTCCCTGTGGATGATAAGACATCATTGGTTGATGTTCAGATCTTGAGTTATCTTGAGACACCAAAGCAGGATAAACAAGAACATTCATGTGCCCACATTGGTGATGCTCTTTCAGAAATTCAAGAAAGGACAGGACAAGATCCGAATTTGGAGATAAGACCGAGGGAAAGTCAGACTCCTGTTGTCGAAGCTCATAACCAGGTCCTATGCGATGAGACAGTCAGTACTCGAGGGCGGAGAAGTAAGAGGAAAGCGGACCTCGAACCTAATCCAGAGAGCATTGGTGGAAGACTAAGGCAGCGCAGAAGGAGCCAAAGTGGGCTTTAGAAGAAGTTTCGAAAGATGTATTGATGTAACCTCTTTCCGTTAAGCTATATGACTCTGTTTTTGTTTTTCTTTTTATGTGCAAAGCAAAATCTAACGTCTTTTGTTTCGAACGGACAAAGCTAAGAATCCTTGCACTCTTTTGTTTAAGCTCTAGATTAATATATTTAAGGATGATTAGGAAAAATAAATCTATAAAGATCTAAATAAAATGGCTTGACTTTTTTCAAAAATGAAGAATATGACCATTTTGTTTAGATTCCTGGTTAAAATTCAAGTTGTAGGGTTTTTATTTGGTAACTTTAAAAAAAATAAAAACTTTTCAGTAAAAAAAATATATTTTGTTAATTGGATTTTTTTTATTTTTAAAATGTGAACTTAAAATTTAAAGTAAATCTATTAGAAGTCTCCGAACCGAAATTTTCCAAACTGTACTATTCAAAAAGTACTTTCAAATATACTAGAGAAAATGTCATTAAAGTTTACCAAATAAAGTCATTTCAAATAATTTGTGATTGCCAATTTGTTAATAATAACACGTATACATTATTTAAGCTATTTGAATAAATATTCTGCAACCTATATTTTTTTTTTTCATAAATGTGGAGTCTAAAAGGAGCAAGAATCTTCCCACTGTTCTCAACCTAACATATTTAATACGCATATATCTTTGGTCTGCTTACCCAACACTCCCAACATATCTCATCAGAACATTTTACTTTCTTAAATTGACTACAAAACAAGATTTAAATAGAGTTAAAATTATATTTAATTATTCAGTATATGTAATTATAATTTTAAGTTACCAAAAACAATTTATAATATATTTCAAGATAGTAATATTCTCTTTTCCACAAACGAATTATTATTTTTTAATTTCCTTACTGGGGTTAGTTGACTAATTCATACGTTTTTTCAGGTCACAAAATAAGACTATTTTTCTGTTTTATTTGATAAAAAATATAGTTTTTGTTTTGTTTTACTCTAATTAAAAATAAACACAAAATTGTTATAAAATTAGATTAAAATTACTGTCTATTCACAACGCATAAAATGAGATAAATGTATCTTTCAATACTCGTAGAAAAATCAAATGAATACAGGAATTGAAATAATTAAGCTTCTCATAACCCTAACGCCACCACTACTCTGCTTCTGTGATAAAAAAAAGTCAATGCCTTTTTTGACTGAACTGTAAAGAGAGAGAGAAACGCACTGAGTAGAGAGAGAGTGTAGTAGTAGTAAATGAAACGAGAGATTGGTGGTGAAAGGAGTCAGCTTTGCATTTATTATCATCTTCTCTAATCTTCAAAAAACAAAAACAAAAATATACAGAGCAAAAACTAAGCTTTCTCTTCACAAAATTCATCTTCTTCGTTTCGTTACACACAATTTTGGGATCTGTTTTTAGGGTTTTCTTGGATGGTTTGTTGAAAATTCTGCTCATTCTCTTCCGTAAAATTCGTATAATTTTTGTGGGTTTTGTGAAAGTTTCCGTTTTTAGAGGCTTCTCTTGATCTGTTTCAAGATCTTCACTTTTTAGGGTTTTGTTCTTATGGGCTAGAGAGAAAAAAAAAACCTTTTTTGTTGTTGTTACCCTTTTCTGATAAATCTCTGAAATTCAAAAAAAAAAGAAGCTTCGAAATTGAGATTAATGCATTTTCCTCTGTGGAAGCAAATTCATCACTGTGCTGCTCTTATCTTGGATAAGAGTAAGAGCAGGAGAAGAGATGGGTCTGATTCACCAATCGATGTTAAAAGAAAAGCTTCAATGCTTCGGAAATTGTATGAAGATAAGCTTAGAGATGCTCTTGAAGAAGCATCTGAGAATGGTTCACTCTTTAAATCTCAAGAAGTTGAGAAAGAGAATCAAGATGAGAGCTTAGGTCGTTCTAGATCCTTAGCTAGGTTACACGCTCAACGTGAATTCTTACGCGCAACTGCTTTAGCCGCTGAACGCACTTTTGAGTCTGAAGATGCCATACCTGAGCTTCTTGAAGCTTTTAACAAGTTTCTTACAATGTATCCAAAGTATGAGACTTCTGAGAAAGTTGATCAGTTGAGATCTGATGAGTATGCTCACTTGTTAGATTCAAAGGTATGTCTTGATTACTGTGGATTTGGGCTTTTTTCGTATGTTCAGACTTTGCATTATTGGGATTCTTGTACGTTTAGTCTCTCTGAGATTACTGCAAATTTGAGTAACCATGCGCTTTATGGCGGAGCTGAGAGTGGAACTGTGGAACATGATCTCAAGACTAGGATAATGGATTATCTGAATATCCCTGAGAGTGAGTATGGTCTTGTTTTCACTGCAAGTAGAGGCTCTGCGTTTAGGTTGCTTGCGGAATCTTATCCTTTCCATACAAATAAGCGGCTTTTGACAATGTTCGATCATGAGAGTCAGTCTGTGAATTGGATGGCTCAGACCGCACGAGAGAAAGGCGCGAAAGCTTATAATGCTTGGTTTAAATGGCCAACATTGAAGCTGTGTTCCACGGATTTGAAGAAGCGTTTGTCTCATAAGAAGAGGAAGAAAAAGGATTCTGCGGTTGGGTTGTTTGTGTTTCCTGCTCAGTCTAGAGTTACGGGATCTAAGTACTCTTACCAGTGGCTGGCTCTCGCTCAGCAGAACAATTGGCATGTGTTGCTTGATGCTGGTTCTTTAGGTCCTAAAGATATGGATTCGCTCGGGTTATCACTGTTTCGACCAGAGTTTATCATCACCTCGTTCTACAAGGTATTTGGGCATGATCCTACAGGTTTTGGTTGCCTGTTGATTAAGAAGTCAGTGATGGGCAATCTTCAGAGTCAGTCCGGTAAAACAGGATCAGGAATAGTGAAGATCACTCCTCAATACCCATTATATCTCAGTGATTCGATAGATGGTCTGGACGGATTGGTTGGTCTTGAAAATCATGACGTTGGTACGAATGGCGATAATCCGGCAACCACAGAGGCTGCTCGTAGAGGCGCTCAGCTGCCGGTATTCTCTGGTACATATACTTCAGCTCAAGTGCGGGATGTGTTTGAGACAGAGCTATTAGAAGATAATACCTCTGATAGAGATGGGACTAGTAGTACAATATTTGAAGAAAATGAAAGTGTTTCGGTTGGAGAATTGATGAAAAGCCCAGCTTTCAGTGAAGATGAGTCATCCGATAATTCCTTTTGGATTGATTTGGGTCAAAGTCCGCTTGGGTCTGACCGTGCCGGTCACTTGAACCACCATAAAATTGCCTCTCCATTGCCACCGTTTTGGTTTACCAGCAAACGGCAATCACCAAAACCGGTAGCAAAGAATTACAGCAGTCCTATGTATGATGGTAAAGATGTCCTCTCGTTTGATGCTGCAGTTATGTCAGTTACTCAGGAAACAAACTCAACGCCATCACGGAATCTGAGGAACTCTAATAATCTTCAAATTCAAGAGATACAGGAAGAAAACTGCGGTAACATAGTGTATCGCGCAGGATCTGGTTTTGGATCAAATGGCTCAAGCTCCAAGATTTCTTCAGAGATGAAAGATAACGCAATTAGACGAGAAACAGAAGGTGAGTTTAGGTTGTTAGGAAGAAGAGGTACTGGTGGAAGGCTTTTGGGTGTGGAAGATGAACAACCAAGCAGAGGAACACGGGTTTCATTTAACATGGACCGTGTCAGTCATAGTCTGGACCAAGGTGAAGCTTCTCTGGCCAGTGTATATGACGAAAGTGATGGTGAAAACCAAAATGAGGATGATTGGGACAGAAGGGAGCCCGAGATTGTTTGCAGCCATATTGATCATGTGAATATGTTAGGTCTTAATAAAACCACAACAAGGCTCAGATTTCTGATTAACTGGCTTGTGATCTCTTTGCTACAGCTGAAAGTGCCTGAATCAGGCAGTGACGGTAGCAGCAGATACATGAACCTTGTGCAGATTTATGGCCCAAAGATAAAGTATGAAAGAGGAGCAGCGGTTGCTTTCAACGTGAAAGACAAAAGCAAAGGGTTTGTAAGTCCAGAAGTTGTTCTGAAACTGGCTGAGAGAGAAGGTGTATCTCTTGGTATTGGTATATTGAGTCACATACGCATAATGGATCTTCCAAGAAATCACCGTGGGGGCGCTAGGATCAAGGAAGATAGCTCTTTGCATCTGCAGAGAGAAGCTTGTAAGCGCGGTGGAAAAAATGGGTTTGTGCGATTTGAGGTAGTCACAGCTTCTCTCAGCTTTTTGACAAACTTTGAGGATGTTTATAAGCTATGGGCTTTTGTCGCCAAGTTCCTAACCCCCGGTTTCAGCAGAGAAGGCTCGCTCCCGACTGTAATTGAAGAAGAAGCAGAAGATTCAGAGACGTGATTGGTTCTTTGTAAACTTTTTGAACACGACTCAAAGGCTTAACCCGCGACATCAAGAATTCGCCTTTTTTGATAACGCCTGAGCCACTAACATCCTAGAGCTCGGCCGCGCTTCTGGAAACGGGAGGGTAGAAAGTAAAACTGTGAATTAAGATTTAAATACTTTTTCGTTTTGCTCTGTTTCAGTTTTTAGGAATATGAGATAGGAGGACAATTCTTGTAAACTGGAAAGCAGAACATGTTGGCTAACTATTCCACTTTTGGAGAAGGGAACACAGTTAAGCATTTGGTCTCACACTAAACCTCATTAAGTCATATACGACATATACTTATTCGAAAATTGAATTTGTTTAAAACCTTGAACCTGTTCTCAAGCCTTACTTTTGTAGGAAAATTTAATCTAACCGGAGTTTTAAACTCTTTTTTTGTCTCTCTATTCTGTTGTGTTGAGAGTTATTTTCGCAAAATCTCATTTGGTAACACTAACTTGACTAGCTGGTTTTGTTTTCTCTGTTTCTGACTTCCTTCGCCATTTATCAAAGCTTTTGGAGCCTGCAAAAGAATCTTTGCTTAAACTCGAATCTCCAATGACGAAAATTGCGAATAACAAACCTATCCAGATTGCAAGCTTGAGCCATTTTGTTATACTCCTCTTGATCAACCACAGTGTTCTGTTTCCATTTCTTTTATGTAAAAACCTTTGATTTTATATCTAAATTCATTATAGCATTGAGAAGTTGTCCAATCTTTTTCGTCCTTTCAAACTATTTCTGTTTTTGAGATGCCTTTTGGCTTTTGTCAAAGTGTGTGTATCACAAAAATAAAACTAAGTGGCACTGTAGCATCACCAGAATTACTCAAAAACTCTCTAAGGAATGGCCATGCAAATAAAGTTGACTGCTTCAAACTTCAAAAAAAGGAATCCAACTTGAGCTTCTTGTTTAGAAACTTCAAACTTCAAAATCCAACTCCAGCTTCTTCCTTCAAATCACTCGTCACTACTAAGTCTTCTCATTTCCTCATCTTCTTGTTGAAAGTAATGGCAAGACTCGCTAGCTTTATCTCCTTCTTCTCTCTCTCCTTTGTTTTATCCCGCTCTATCTCTCTGACAAGAGCAATGGAGGCAAACTTTGCGCTAGTTTTTATGCCCGTTCATGCCCGCAAGCCGAGGAGATCGTAAGATCAGTTTGTAAAGCTGTTGCAAGAGAAACCTAGTCCCTAGTATTAAACCCTAAGTAAAACCATCCCTAAACCCTAAAATAATATTATCTCCGTTTCTAAAAGATTGATGTTCTGGTATTTTACATAGATTAAAAAACATTAAAAGTTTATTTATTTTTTTTTAATTTTTATTTTTTTTTTTAATTATTTTACTAATAATTTTCATTCATTGGTTGTTTCACCACTAATTTTTGGATCTTTCTTTTTCTAATGTTTGTATTTAATGAATTTTGTAATTAATGATTGTAGAAATACAATCTTTTAGAAAGAAAAAAAATCTAGAAAATCAATATAAAAAACATAGGGAATAGGAATTTTGTGTGCGCATATGTTTTTTGTCGCTTGTAATTTCGAGAATACTATATACGTATTACTATTTAATATCAAACTGTTTATAATTTCTTCGCCTGCATTTATTTGGTACCTCCCAAGGATCCGGAACTGCCATTCTAACCCTTCTTGGGGGATTCGTTCAAATTCATTAAAATTTCATGTATTAATTCTCAAGTTCAGAAAGAATTTGCAAACTAATAAAACCCGGTGGTCGGATTTTCCATTTCCAAGGAAAACCACTATGAGAAAAATTCCCAACGTAGTTCGACGGGACACCCTCGAATCAGACAAAGAAGGAAGAGTTGGGGCCCATTGAGTTCTTATGTTTTCACGTCTATAACTCAGCTCATCCAATTTCTATCCAATAGTCATCTTTTTAATCCTCAAAGCTATTAACAAAAGAATATACACCATTTAATCTTTTTACCTACTAAAATTTTTTAATAAATAAAGGGATTTTATCATGAATCTGTTGATTCGAGATGACTTATTAGTTTCTATTTTTTTTTTACCACTTTTATTCTATTAGGACTTCCTCGCGTCCCAAAAGATAAGTATTAATTAATTACTAGTTAACAGAATCAAACTTACATTTCTTGAAAACATAAATACTGCGCAGACAGGATTTGAACTTACAACTTTCAATAACATACCCTCTATTATTGTGCCTTTAGTAGGCCTACTTCCTACAATTGCAATGGCTTTTTTATTTCTTTATATTAAAAAAAAATACTCCTTTTGTCCCAAAATAAGTAATGTTTTGGGTGAAAACACATATTTTAAGAAATAATAAATATTTTCTCATTTATAGAAATCTAACCAATAAAAAAAAAATACTACAAAATTTAAATGATTATAAACTATTAAATTAATTAAGTTAAGCATAGAAATGTGAGAAAATCAAATATTTTGGGACAAATATTTTCTTCTAAAACATCACTTATTTTGGGACATAGAGAGTAAGATTTTTTAGATCGGTATTTATTGCAACAATGAAAAGTCCCATCCCATCTTACATTCTTCTCCAAATCATATCCATAGAATTTATTGCGAGACAAGATTTGAACCCGTGATCTCAAGGTTATGAGCCTTGCTACCAAACTATTCTACCCCGCGACGAAACAAGAAAAACAGTTTTTAAAATAAAAAAAGGAGTGATACGATTCGGTCTCAGCCGATCTAAAAAATCTTATTTTTTTGAATATAAAGAAATAAAGAAGTCATTGCAATTGCCGGAAAAACTAGTTATTAGACAATTCTATTAGAGAAATTGTCTCCAACAAAAAAAAAAGGGGGCAATTGTGAATTTAAAACGGGAATCGAACCCGCATCGTTAGCTTTGAAGGCTAAGGGTTTTAGTCGACGTCAATCGATCAGTTTTATATTTTAACGTCTCTAATTCAAAACCGAACATGAAACTTTGATTTCATTCGGCTCCTTTATGATGGATGGAGAAATTCCCAAATAAAAAAAGACTGGAATGAGACCACAATCGAAATTAGGCAAAAAAATAAAAGGCGATGATGATGGCTAATAAGTAAACACAGAAAGCGCGTGGTTTCTACGTTCCTGAAACGACAAAACTGGTGGCAGTTTGCTACCGTCACATCGTCAAAACCGTTTCTTTTTTGGGCGTTAGTTGACTTATTGGGCCGGGCCTTACTACAATGTTTCGTTGCCTACTCGTAATAGTTTCTATTCTGATTATGAGCATTGGGAAATTGAGAATGTGACTTCGGTCTATCCGTTTTATAACCTTCAACAAAGCTGTCATCTATCTGATATGTTGTTTGAAAGAGTTATGTTTTGGCACGTTCTTTTATTTCTATATATTCTGATTAAGAAGCTTGATGTCTTCCAAATTCCATATAATTACGTTTTTCTCAAATTTTTTTAATGTGTTTCTTACAAATCCAATGTCATGACGTTATCTTTCATCGTCCGATATAATTTAGACTATTGGGGGCTAAGGGCATCTCCAACCCCACTCTATATCCTATACCAAATTCTATTTTAGAGTAAAATCTGCTCCAACCCCACTCTATTTTCAACACAAAAATAGCGTAAACCTATTTTTTACTCTAAATATAGAGTAATCCTATTTTCCACTCTATTTTAGAGTTGAACTTTTTTATTTATAAACTAGTCCTTGTCATTTTAAGTTATTTTATTTTAAGAACTATAATAATTTATTTAACAAACAAAATTTCAGAATCTTATAATATCTTTTTAAATATAAAATACAATGACATAAAACCATAAACTGAAAATAAATAATAATTAAAAAACATTAAAAACTGAAATTAAAATACATAATATAAATTTGAAACAACAACAATTACTAATTTTATGAGTTAATAATCCGGTAAATCGTTTCCCGATCCACCCAAATTATTAAAATATTGTCCAAACGAATCAGGTTGAGGTGGATCTTGTTGATATTGTTGTTGTTCGGCCCTTTTTCGATAAATTCTTGTTTGTTCACTTTGAACATATGCACGGAGATTTGGATCGGGTATCGAGTTCAAAACTTTCTTGCTCGATTTAGACAAATTAAAAATAAAGACGCTCATTTTTCGCTTTGAAATGTGTTAATTGATCACCTATGGGAAAAATATACGAATGATGATGAATCAATTTAAATATATTTTCTTTTGTTATTTTTATGTGGTGTATTGTGTTTTTTATATTAATAATATTTTTTTGTTATTTTAATTCTTTTTTTTTTTATATTTTTGTGTTGTTATTCTATGGTTAGTTATAAATATTTTCATAATTTTTAGAAGTTTTGAAAGAAAAAAAAATTAGTAGGTTAATTTTTAAGTTCTATAAATAAAGTGTATTATTTAGTAATTAATAACAAACTTGAAAATAAGAATATACTTAAAATATTCTTTTTAGAGTAAAAAATAGAGTAATACACTGGAGAGAAATCCAACTCTATTTTAGAGTTACTCTATTATAGAGTAAAAAATAGTGCAATACATTGGAGACTCTAATAACTTATGATGACCAAAGATATACGCAAAGACTTTATTTCTAAGAAGCGTTGGTGGTGTATATCGGAAAAGATGAAACAACTCAACAAGTCATAAAGTTGTTTTGGACTTAATTACTATTAATTTGTATAATTCAACGAGTTACGTACGTTTGCTTTTACCTTTTCAAATAATGATGAAAATTCATTGGCAGTGCGGACAACAAGGAACTGATAAAATGACACTTAATGAAACTACTATGTCAAACCGTTTCCATTTTCTTAATTTACTGGCCGTGCGGACAAGATGGATAACTTAGAACATAAATAAAAGTGCCAGTTGTTACTTGTTACAATGCTTAAGGTTAAACGTGGCCAAAATGATGTCAAAACTTTGGTCTATAAAGGACAAGAGTGTTCTTAAGATTATACACTTAACTCGTCAAAACACAGAAATTAGAACATGTCGATTCAAATATGCTCGTCGAACCCTTTAATGGTCGAGAAGAAGCTCAGCGAAATGGTAAAACCCTCAAAATACATACCTAAACAAACTCTTTCCCTTTCAACACTTGACAATGATCCTTACAATGAGGTTATTTACAAGGCATGTTACGTTTTCAAAGCCAAGAACGTTGTTGATGATGATGACCAGGCGGAATCTTTGCTTCGGGAGGCTTTGGCCGATCTTCTTGTGTATTACTATCCACTTTCAGGGAGTTTGAAGCGGCAGGAGAGTGACCGGAAGCTTCAGTTGAGCTGCGGTGGCGATGGAGGTGGTGTGCCGTTCACGGTAGCTACTGTAAATGTGGAGCTCTATTCTTTGAATAATCTAGAGAACATTGACTCAGATACGGCCTTGAAGTTCTTGCCTGAACTTCACGTGGATAACGATGGTTATCGACCTTTTGCTTTGCAGGTACACAAACCGTTCATGTGTGTTTAGGTGTGTTCAATCCCGATCTCGGTTTGGTATTTGGTTCGGATTATTTAGTTTATTAAAATTACATAAATTATAGTTCCAAAATAAATTACAGTCGCTTTCGTACTGTTTTAGTTTCGGTTCGGATATGGGTTCAAGCCATCACATTTATCCTAAATTATCATTGAAAACTAGGTTTGAGATCAAATTTGTTCTTTAGTTTGAATTCGGATATAAAAAGTTTTATCTGTTTAAACGGTATAACAATATGTGGTTTGGTTTTTCGATTGCTTATAAGTTAAAAATAAATAAAAATTTACTTATTTTTTGTATCTTTGACCACGTCATAATTTTTAAAAGATAAAAACTAAGAATCATATAATATGTGAAAATTCTAAAATATATAAACTTCAAGTCTAGATTAAAAAGTATCTTTGTAAATAACAAAAAGAAATATGTATCAGAGTTATTTTTGTAAAAGTTAGAGGATTTCAATTTTAAAATTCATTTATAAACAACTAAAAATATGTATGTTAATCAGACCGGTCCTGCTTGACCCGGCATGAATTCTGGAATTTCCAGTTTTGTCTTGTCTAAATAATTTCGTGCATATATTTTAAAATGCAGCCTGATTTGAGCATAATTGTAGGGTAAACAACTATGTTTTGCCAAAGAGCTCCCCTAAAACAATGTAAATTTAGACGAATGTAATTGATACACATCTTGTGGCAGGTGACCAAATAATAAACAAATAAAATAACCTTATTGATAATCACAGGTAACCAAATTTGGATGTGGAGGATTCGTGTTAGGGATGGCGATGTCACATGCAATGTGCGATGGATATGGAGAAGGTCATATCATGTGTGCCTTAGCGGAGTTGGCCGGCGGGAAGAAGAAACCGATGGTGACGCCGGTTTGGGAAAGAGAAAGACTTGTGGGGAATCCCGACGATGATCAACCTCCGTTTGTTCCCGGCGGCGACACGGCCGCTTCGCCCTACTTACCAACTGATGATTGGGTATGTGTGCACAAAACAAGACCCTCACGTCGTGTATTTCCCATGCACATACTATATTTCTAAAAACTAAAATAATATTCTAATTCTATGCATGTTTATAAATGTTTTTAGGTAACTGAAAAGATAAATATTAGAGCTGATAACATAAGAAGATTAAAAGAAGCTACATTGAAAGAGTACGACTTCTCTATTGAGGCACTCACTACTTTCGAAGTTATAGGAGCTTATTTGTGGAAGTCAAGAGTTAAAGCTCTCAATTTGGATCGAGATGGAGTCACGGTTTTGGGTTTATCAGTAGGAATCCGAAACGTCGTGGATCCACCTTTGCCTGATGGGTACTACGGTAATGCATATATTGATATGTATGTGCCATTAACCGCAAGAGAAGTGGAAGAATCTACGATCTTAGATATCGTAAAGCTCATAAAAGAAGCCAAGATAAAGGCTCACGATAAAGATTATCTCCAAGAAGATCTTGCAGACACTGAAAAAATCATTAAGATGAATTTAACGATCGAAGGAAAAAAAGATGGGTTACTTTGTTTGACGGATTGGAGAAATATTGGGATCTTTGGATCGATGGATTTCGGGTGGAGTGAGCCGGTGAATATAGTTCCGGTGGTCCCATTGGAGACCGCTAGGACGGTTAATATGTTCATGCAACCATCTAGGCTGGAACAGGATATGGTCGGAGGGGTTCAAGTTGTGGTTACATTGCCAAGAATCGCAATGGTTACGTTCAAGGATGAGATGAAAGCTTTAGAGTAAACCTTAACTATATGTTATTTTGTTTTGGAAAATCATAATAAAATAAGATGAAAATTTTAAAATATGAAAAGCACATGTAATGTTGTTAACAGCCTTAATTTACAATCTAATCAGTTAATGTTTTTTTTTTCGTCAATCAGTTAATTATTTAAGAATGGATATTGGAACTTATTTCAGCATGATTTGGAAAAACAGAGAACTAATTTTTTTTATCAACATATATAATATGAAAATTTAAACCCGAATGTGATATAGCGACAATACTAACGTCTAAAACTAAGTAGCATAGTCACAATATATTAAAAGTGTATTCAAATTTCTATTATAATTTATATCCCTCACTGATAGTCTGATACACTTGTAAATATGTTTCTTCAACTAATAAGCCCAAAAAGCATGGATAAAAGTAAAACTAAAATTTTGTTTGAAAATTCTGCATTCAAAATGTAGTTTTTGAAAAACAACGTACATACAACTAAATGGGCCAATCGGCAATCGTTTTAAGTCACATATTCAGCCCAATACACTAGAAACATTACACATACTGAATCAATATTACAAAGCGATTAAAAAATTGTCGTTTAAAAATAGAATAACTATATTTACAGGTATAAATAGCTCGTCATTTTTGTTTTTAAACCTAATATAGATATTTTTTTAAAAATTAATCTTTTTAAATGCAGAGTTTCCTCAACTAATCTTTTAAATCATAATATGTTAGACACTAGCCCAGACAGTAGACTATCGTATAACATCTAAAAGTATATGCAGACGTCTACGCAAAATATCATTCGTAATATATAGAGATAATCATATTTGCAGTAAACAATGAAAAAATATTATTTTTAGTGTAATGTTGAAAAATTACTATCATGAGTTAACCCAAATAGATTGGTCAAACTTTTGCATTTCTCTTTTGTGTATAAATTTCACAAATGATGTAGTACTAATTAGCTTTTTTTTACAAATGAACAATAAAAACACATTTTTTTATTTTTATAATAACGTATAGCATATAAGCAAAAAGTATATGTTCAATCGTTTAATCGTCGTATACAAAAGGTTTTTTTTCTACTGCTAAAAATACATGCATAATAATTACAGTGCATTAAGTTATCGAACAGCGACCAAAATCCTATACGCGCCTAGATCATATTTTAGAACAATAATAATATGTAACAAAATTCTAAACTATATTAACTTATCCTTGACCAACTATATAACATGAAATATTAAATTTTTCAAAAGCTGTTCTAGACAAATATAACTATATATATATATATATATATTTTTTTTATATAAAGTATATATATAGAAACCATTTATTTAATAATGATTCATAAAAGTATATTTATATATAAAGCATACTCCCTCTGTTTCATTTTAAATGTAGTTTAAAAATTTTTTTTTTTGTTGCAAAATAAGTGTTGTTCTCATTTCCCAAAATAAAAATTGCCACTATTTTATTTTTTTACCCTTATATTATCTAATTAATGTTAGTCAAAAGATTTGGTAAAAATTGAAATAAATGATTGAAGATGAGGTTATTAAGGGTATTTTATTTGATGCCTTAATTAGTGTGGAAAATCATTAAACTACATATAAAATGAAACAGAGGGAGTATTTTCTACCATTATTTTTATAAATTACCTATTTTCATTATCTTTTATCATTTACAAGGATAGAAAACAATTCACCAAACTTATGTTACAATTTTTACAAATTTCACAAATTTTGTACAATTTTTTTTTTTTTTATGTTTCTCTTATTTTGTTTACACCATTAGAAACACCAAAGTTAAAATAAATATACTGAAAAAATAGAGATCTTTGATAGTGATTTCACCATTCATGATTATGATTAGACGTGCGATTAAAAACGAACCGATTTGTCCGAACCGAACCAAACCAAGATTTGAAAAAATCGGTTTGGTAATGATAACAGATCATAACTGATCGGTAACTTTTAAATTTAATTTCGGTTATGTATTCGGTTCGGTTCGAATAGGCAGAATCGATTGGGTAACCAAAATTGGAAGTCTCTGGTTCTCCTAGTGTCTTCAACCCTTCAGCTTAGTGTCTCATTATCCCCTAACACAACACAAACCCTAAAATCTAATCGTTCTCTAACTCTCAGGCGGCGACAAACTCAGAACCAAAGATCGAATCAACCCTAATCTAATCTCTGCTTGGATCGAATCTTCATCGTTTTTCAGTTTTCACGGTAAGTTCTTCTATCTCTTTAGTTACTTGTCTAATCTAATTTGAAGAAACCTAATCTAATTTGACGAACCCTAATATACGTCTCTTTAGTTACTAGTCTAATATAAACCATCAAATCGTAACCTAAATCTAGGTGGTTAGTTACTCGTCTTAGCTAATAACAAGAACCATAATCTATGTCAAGTTCTAAAGTTAAGTTCTTCATAGTAAGAATCTGAATGTGTTGTTGTTTCATCAATGTCCCTAGTTTGATGTTTTGAGAACCCTAATTCTATGTCTCTAGTTACTCGTCTTAGCTAATAACAAGAACCCTAATCTATGTCAAGTTCTAAAGCCAAGTTCTTAGTTATAAGAGTTCGAATGTGTTGTTGTTTCATCATGTGTTCTGTAATTGTTTCTATAATCTTGTTTACACTTTACATGTGAAGGCTATATAACCTACTTTACAAATTCATTTGATTATATGATTGTGTTAATGTGTTTGTCTAATTGTTTGGAATTCAGATGCCTTCCTGTTCTTTTCAAGAAAACAATCATGACTACATTAGTGAAGAGGTTGAAGGAGAAGGTCCACCAGCTTCTGATGTTGGTGGTAAAAGATCAACAAAAACCGAGAGATCTAGTTCTAATCTTCCACCTAAACCAAGGTCACGACCAGCTCATAGAGCAATTGTATGGCATCCTTTTGTCCAAAAAGTAGATGATCTTTTATTCAGTATTTGTCGATATTGTGGCCAAGAGATTGGATGTGACACAAAGAAAATTGGAACAAGTGTCATGAAGAATCACATTGAAAGGTATAAGTTTTCCAAGCTGTTTGAGAAGAGTGGTAGTCATAAGGTGTTGGCTGGTGATAACAGTGGTGTAATGACAACCATTAAGTATGATAAAAGTTTGTTTATAAGGTTTGTGAACGAGATGATTGTGCTTAATGAGCTACCATTTTCATTTGTTGAATCAGAGGGGTTTAAGAGATTCTGCAACAATGTCATCCCCATTCATTGCAGGAAGACAACTATGAAAGATATATTTGATATGTTTCTGAGAGAGAAAGTTGTGTTTAAGGAGTCGTTTGGTTTCAACGAGCAGAGAGTGTCTCTCATAATAGACATACGGGTGGCTTTAACTACTTCTTGTAGTTTCATGGTGGTCACAACTCATTGGATTGATACGGATTGGAAACTGCAGAAAATGATCATTAGTTTTAAGCTAGTCACATATCACAAAGGAGATATCATTGCATCACACTTGATTGGCTGTCTTGAAGAATGGGGAATTCAGAAAGTCTTCACACTGACAGTAGATAATGCTAAGGGAAATGATAGAGCTCGTAGGTTATTCACTGAGGCTTTGAGGATGAGAGGACTTAATGCATTAGTCAGAGATGGTGCTTATCTTCATATGCGTTGTTGTGTTCACATTTTAAACTTGATTGTGAGAGACAGATTAGCTAAAGTGTATAGCAGTATAGTTGCTATCCGGAATGCAGTTAAGTATGTGAGGTCATCAGGTGAAAGATTAAAGTATTTTCAGTTGAGTGTTCAGACATGGAATGTAAGTAGAGGAAGCTTGGCACTGGATGTTGTTACTAGGTGGAATTTGACCTATGTTATGCTTACAGCCGCAATCAAGTTCAGGGTTTCATTTGATAAGATGTTGGCTGAATATAAGTTGTATAATGACAACTTCATGGAGAATGAAAATGAAGAGAGTGGAGAGAAACGTGTTGGTCCTCCTACTCTCCTTAGCTGGGATGAGGTGCAAAGTTTAGTTAAGTTTCTAAAAATCTTCTTCAATTTCACTTTAGCTTTTTTAGCTACCAAATCATTGACCTCTTCTATGTGCTAAATGAGATTGTGATCATTGAGAGGAATTTGAATAGTCTAAGCAACAATAATGACACACTATTAAGGAAAAAGGCACTAGGTATGAGGGCTAAGTTTGAAAAGTATTGGGATGGACTTCTCAACATGAATCCACTGGTGATCATTGCAAGCGTGTTGAATCTGGAGAACAAAATGCAATTTATTAGTATTTGCTTTGAGAAGCTATATGGAAAAGATAATGTGGAATATAGTCATCTAAGAGTATCCATCAAAAGTGTGATGCATCATCAGCTTTATGATGAGTATGTGTTGAAGCTGAGCACCGCTCCTGATATATCATGGTTTTTACCCACTTTTTACCATGATATAAGTCCTTTTTGTTGAGTCTTTTCTTTAGTTTTAGAGTCTTTCAGGTTCTTTTCAAGCTATAGGCGCATATGGAGCTAATTGGAGGATTTGGAAGCTTTTGAAGCAATCTGGAGTTGAAACAATTCGGGAACAAGCCAAGCATCGATCGACACGTGAGAAGCATCGATCGACACCATCCCTGTTGAAGAGACACGACCAAAGAACCTAGCATCGATCGATACCATTTACAGTATCGGTCGATGCCAGTGATGAGAACGCGAAACAAACCCGAAGATAAACCAGAAACTTTCCTTATTTTTCGAGATAACTCCAAAACGTTTTGATTTTTCTATATAATGAGGTTTTTGAGCCTCTGAGAGGACAGACCTTGTGATTTCTAGAGATAGAGTTTTCTGCAATTGAGTTTTGGAGAAGAAATCTTGAACCTCTTTGTATTTCTTACTCTATTTTCATTTTATAATATGATATCTATTCTATTCATGATGTTTATTGCATTCACCATGTCTGAGTAGATTCTCTGTTAGGATTAGGGTTGCTTAAAGGTATTTGAATGAATTATTAGATCTGAATTAATTGTTAGGGAATAATCTATAGAGCTTTTCACCTAGACTTGAGATTAATGCTTATTCTAGCCTCGCGAACTAGAATCTGATGTTAGGTTGTTTGATTTGCACGAAAGTGTGATTGATTGTCTGATCTAGTGTTTGGTGAGCAAAAGCCCTATTCGCAAAGAAATTTTGGTTTAGGGATTTTGTGAACAATTGAACTTGACCATTAATGCTTGTTTAAATTCTTAGGATTTGCAAAGAAATTTGGAATTCTAGGTTTAGGCATAGTTGTGTTTCAAGTTTGAAAGCGGAACTTAATTTATTCCTGACAATTGATTTGATTTGATAATTCTGATTTGCCTGCAAGTTTCCCTAAGCCTAGCGTTTTCCTCCACTGATTTATTACCTGTTTTAAGTTGTTTTGTTATTCTTAAATTCATCTATTTGGCTTAGCTTAATTCATATTCTAGGATCTATTGAGTGTTATCTTGAGTCCTTGTGGATTGACCCCTAAAATACTATAGCGACTGCTTAGATACTTTAGGGTATTAGATTTGAGCATATCAGCTCCCAAAGGTGATAGTGGTGAAGCCAAAATGGATCATGGAGAATCAGTAGATCCAAGTGGTTTCTTTGATTTATCAGATGGTGATGGTTATGAGAAGATGGATTCTTTGTACTATGAGATGATGACTGATTCTTCATATGAAGAAACAAGTAGTGAGCTTAACAATTTAATTGATGGAGAAACCTATGCCAAGAAGTGCAATTGGTCTAGGATTTGATTATGATGTTCTTTCCTAGTGGAGGCGTCACAGTTCTAAATTTACTGTCTTATTAGAGATAGCAAGTGATGTGCTTGTTATTCATGTGTCATACGTTGCTTCAGAGTCTGCATTTAGCACAAGTGGTCGTATTTTGGATTCTTTTCGCAGTTGTCTCACACCTTAAATGGTTGAAAATTTGATTTGCACTCAGCAATGGTTAAGGAATACATTCATGCTGAAAAGTTGGAGACTTAAGACACAATAAACATACATGCTCAATTGTTTCTTGTATCTTCAACTTATTCTTTGGATGTTTCTTATATCCAGTTGTGTTGTGTCCACCTTCTCCACATAGTCCGTCCAACTCTTCCTAATTTTTCTATCTGCTTATTTTTCTTCTTAGTTGGTGACTCGTATTTGCCTTTTATACTGGGGAACTTGGTTTGCTTCTTCTTTTTCTTTCTCCCAGGTAGTATAGCTTCCAGAGGAGCAGTAATCAATGGCAACCACACTTTATCCAGAACCGTGGTCCTCTGACTATAAAGATATTTGTGTTGTAAGTCTATTGCCACATTAACGTCGAGAAAAAATTAGACACATAATCTTCAGCGTCCAAACCTGCATCTATCATTGCGCCATACGCATGTTCACAAGGTATGCCATTTTAATTCTTACAACATCTTCTCCTTGTCAGGTTGACATTGTAAGAATTCCCAAACAGAGCAAATTCATACAAACCACGGGTCAAAGTGATTGTTGAACATTTTTCAGCATTTTTCTTCTCTGATACAAGCATCTTCGCAACATATTCTGTGTACCTCCCCTGCCACCTACTATATTTCTTCATTCTCTTTGTAATTCTTACCATTGCTTGCCTCCGAATCGTCTCCAACATTGGTACCAGTGCTTTGGATCGTGCTTTGGATCGTGCTTTGGTAATAGTAGAGTTGAAAGTTTCTGTAGCATTGTTATCAACATCCTCACAAAAGCTTCCTAATTTATAAAAAGCCCTACACCACGACTTTGGTTCCTCCTTCATGACATCATCATGCAAAGCCAAATTATAGTGTTTCAACTTCTTGATATTCTCTTCATATTCAGTTGGGCTATTACTCCAAGCTAAGTGCCAAATCATTGCTTTTATCAGATTTTTGTTTGCGTGCCTCTTTTTCAAGTTCTCGATAATATACTTCACACACATCCTATGTTCATCATTTGGCAATTCCCCTTTTACTGTACTTTTAAGTCCCTGAAAGTAGTAAATAGAAGTAGTTATTTAAGCAAATATAAGTAGTTAAATAAGTATAAAAAACAACAATGGTAATCAAATGCTCACTTTTGATCTATCAGAGATAATGACATTACTGTCACCATTTTCAAGACCAATGTCAACCTTGATTTGCTTGAAACCAATTGTCTGCATTTACGGTTTGTACCACGGCCCAAGCAATCAGATATATATGGTTATTTGGATCATGACCAACCGCGGTAAGTAATATACCCTTCACAACAACCTTTAAAAATGTGCCATCAAGCCCAATGATTTTTCGACAAGTCCCTCTCCAATTCTTTTGGAGGTTCTCAAAACACACATAAAACCTTTTAAAAACATCTTGACCAGCTGCATTAGGAATTGTTTCAACGATGGCGGTTGATCTCGGGTTTGAGGTGAGTATCTATTAGACATAACCGCGAAGATGAGCAAACTGTTCTTCATACTCCTTATCAAGACATTTTAGAGCTAAAAGTCTTCCTCTCTGGCATTGATTCCTCGTACTCACTATTTTCCATTTATCTTTTATAAGATCTTGAATTTCTTCAGGCATTAAATCAGTTTTTTGCCTCAATCTATCCAAGAAAAGCCTTGCAATGACTGGACTCTTTAGAATTTTGCATTTTCCATTAGGAGTACAACTGTGATATCCATATCTAGTCTTCACCAACCACTTTTGGCTTGTCTTGTTAGACGAGCAATAAACCCGCCATTTGCATCTTCCACCCATGGCACACGCATAATAAAGCTTTGTCTTATCCCATCTTTCTTGTACTATGGTTCTTGTTTTGCTCAAATCATACTCTAAGACTGCCTCCTTGAACTCAAAACCTGTATAGAAAGCAGTTCCGACATCTAATTTATCATCTCTTCTCTTTCTCATTCTTCATTCCATTAAAACCAGATCCTCTTCATCTGAACTATCAGGAATGGTATTATGGCTAATCGATATCTCATCAACAAAGTTAGCTATTGATTCCTCAATCTCATACTCAAATCGGTATATTCTCTCCTCTTCATCTTCAAGTGGTAAATTTGTTATTCTTCCTTTTAGCATTCTTGATTCCTTCATCGTCGTTGTCTATTTTGCTATGACGATCCATATCATCTACAATCTATGTTCCATAGTCATCATCCTTACCATCATCACGATCTATATCATCACGATCCATTGATGTCAATAATCTTCGATCAAATCCAAAAGTAATCAATTTCTACTCCTAATCCCTAGTCAAATTCGAAACGTAGAACTTTTTCCTACACCAAAATTGATTCTCCTCACAACTCATATATCCAATATCGTAATACTAATATAGAATTTACGGAAAACACTAATATGTGAGGATGCGTGTGTGAGGAGGCTGGTTGCGTGAAGAAGAGAAAAAGGCAAGCTGTGACTAACCAATTTAAGGAAAACCTAGAACTTTAAACATCTGTGATGCTTTGTAAAAATTGTGTGCTGTTTTTTTTTCTTAGAAAAAATGCTAAACGACACAAGACATTTAACTTAAGCAATACGTCACAACATTAAACTTTGATTTCAACTAGGTCGGATGTATCGGGTCGAATGGGTCTAAAATCGGGTTTGTGGGCAATCATTGTTTATTAAACGTGATTTAAGCCTAATTGAACGTGATTTTTTTTTTTTGATTAAAGTGGTGGAATTAGATAGAATAAAATAGAATAAGGGGTTAGTTAAAAATTATAAGTTTGAAGGGTTTAGTAAAGATATAAATAGTTTAAGGGAAAACAATTAGAGCTCTATGAATATAGGTGGATTTTAGCGGTCAACCTAAAAATCAATGAAACTATAAGAAAAAAATAGATTTTGACTTCTCATATTCGTAATTTATAAAGAAACTCAGGTAAGATGCAAAAGTTAGATCAATCATGACATGTCGTAACCTCACTAGTCATTCATATGTGTGGCAGTTTCAAATTTTTTAGATATACATATGTAAATTAGTATATGTAGTAGCTCATGAATGGCAAGTGCTGAACTCAGCATTTCGAGCAGTTTATTAAAACAAGTGACCATTCACACATCTTCATATGATATTTATGGTTTATAATTAAATAATAAAATAATGAAATCACACCATAAGCGGTTCATAGCTGAGACGCAAGTAACAACAAATATGTTTTATATAGTGTGGTTTAGCTTTATGGTGTGTTATTTACAGTATTTATTTTAATTCAAAGCAATTACAGGACTTTGTCTATTAATATAGGTATATTACGAGACAAATTTATTTTGGTTGTTCGAAACTAAAAATATAAATTAATTTTTAGAATACCCGAACGAGATATAAACTTTGTGGTCCAAAAACTCGAACTCTAATGGAACCGATCAATACCTCACCCGAGTATCTGAATGCCCAAGGCTTTTTTGAGTATATAATCGTATTTCAAGTATTTTGGATACCAATTTGGTTCTCAGTATGGTACCAGTTTGGTTTCGGTTCTTCAGATATAAAAATTTAGGATCTATTCCAATATTTATATTGTTTATGCTTCAGTTTGGTTTTCCCCCGTTCAGTTTGGTTCTCCCCCGTTCAGTTTGCTTTGGTTTTGTTTGGTTTGTTTTAATATGTTCAACTCTATTCATTAAGACCAGACATATATGATTGGTATTTGTTACTCCTTTTGTATTACTCTAAGTGATGTTTTAAGATTTTTTGTTTCAATTTAATTGACGTTTTCAATTTTATTCAAAAACAAATTTTGTACTGTATTATACTTGATATTTGGAATTTTATGTATTTCTTAGTAGCAAATATATTTTTTATATTTATAAATTAAAACTTTAACTTTAAAAATAATTTGATTGTATTTGTGATTCGTAAATAATATATAAACATATTTTCTGTTTATCAGATAAAATAACTATTTTGATTTAAACATTTACTAATCTTACAATTTATTCAGTTTATAAAATATTTATTTATTTAAGTTGGTATTATCATTAATTCATTTCTATTTATAAATATTTATCTAAAATCTATATTCTGTACAATTTTTTACATATTTTCACCATTCAATCATTTGTCCTGCACTGTATGTTGTTTTTTTACCATTCATATACTGTGCCACACCGCTTATTACGCACTAACTGTACTTGTTCCGTATAATGCGTTTTTTTAACCGCACCGTACCAAAACCGTACCGCACCTATATAACTGCTTGTCTCGCACTGCCCAATCCGCTGTCACCATTCTAAGCCGTAGTATTAGTTATGACTTGTACATATACATACGTCACTTTTTTTAGTTTTCTATTTGGTTAAAAAAAATTAAAATTTTTTGACACGTCGTCACCTCTAATTAATTGAACGACATGTTTTAGTCATGTTAATTACAATTTTGATGTCGGATTTTCATGAAATAATTCATGCTTTTTCCTAGAGAATTCAAGAGTATAGTTTTCATGAGAGAATTCAAGTTTTATATAATAAGATATCATGTTATATCATATATGTTTATGATAAAAAAATGACTTAAATATTCTCAATAGATTAATTTAAAACTAAACTCTAAACAAACACATTTTTAGGTGGACTTCATTAATAATACATAAAAAAAAACATTTTTGGTGGACTTCATTAATAAATGCAACTTAGAAAACACATTATATGATTCTCCTTAATTATTGAAGCAGGCCCCCTTTTTCTTTGTTTGTGGCCGGGTAAATGGTCATGTAGTCAAATCTCTCTACTCCTAAATCTACCAATTCACCTATTCCTATTTAATTTATGTCAAATACTTTTTATTCTTGATAAAATTTGTTTTCCCTAATTTATCTTTATTATTCAACTTCAACTGGATCCATCAAACCATTGATTCCAGGTGATGCAATTGCGTCAAGATTATGCATATTTTCTGCTTGTAATGGAGTTTTGTAACCTAATTTTGGTATTGATACGTCTCCTAAATCACGACAAAAGCAACTCTCTTTTTCACTTCTCCATGATCTTGTTCCATTATATGTTCAAATGGGTAGTCAACAAATGAAAAAAGCAAGAGACTTTAAGAATTTAACATCACAACAAAGATATATAATCTGATCAGAGACAAATTCAATTGAGAGTAAAACATTGCATGATTCGAACTTCGTTACCTGAGAAACAGAGAACTGATCTTTAAAATCAGAGAATGTAATTCTCGTGACACCAATGCTTGTCGGGTTTAAGATGAAATTGTCTTTGTATTCGTTTATGTATTTCTCCGTTTAGTAGGACTAAGTAAAACTAGGAAAACTCATATTTATTTTGAAAAATAGCCAAAAAATAACAACAAATTTTTTTATGAAATGTTCTACTAAATAATTATATATATGATAATAGTTTTTGCTAAACAACCAAAAATTTATATATATTAATTATTAAAAAAAGTAAAATAAACAAATTTCATAATTGCTTATACCATACACAACATTTCTCATATAAACCCTTATACTTTTATAATGACTTTGTTGATGTTAACTAACTTCTGATCCATGAAATCTATATAATGTCTATCGGAACATGTTAGATTATGAAAATACTTGTGTTGGATTAAGAAATCATATAGTATTTGGTACAACAGCAAAAAAAAATTGTTTCATCGTAGTAAAACCGATAAAAAGTTAAAAAAATGGCAAAATGGCAAAATTAAAACTGTGAAGTTTTTGGTAAAACAGGAAAATTAGGGACAGCTATCAACATAATTATCATGTGTGTGGTCTCCAAAATATTTTAGAAATACAATTTATCTGGTCAAACCTTGTCCATGTGCTCCCTACAAAACCAAAAATTTCTAATTTTCTCCCTTAATATAGGTTTACTAAGTAGTATATGTTGTACATCAGAGAATCTACAAAATTTTTGCTGATAGATTTTGCTAATCTAACGAGGATATATCCTACCCAAGGAAAAGCTGGAACGCCACAATCATTTGGGGATCAAGGGAGTGAAGCCAAGAAGATTGCGAAGCAAAGTCAGAATCAAGATGGATCTAAGGTTCTTCCGTTTTAGTTTGTTGCTCTGGAAGCATGTCTTGAAGCTGCATCAAGCAGTTTGGAACATGAGATAAATACTTATGTCAAGGCTTTAAGACAAATCATTTCTGTGTATTTGTGGAGCTAATTTGAGGGAGCAACGCAAAGTTAGATAACCTTTTATCTGAAGGGCAACACAGAGCAGTACAATCAATTATAAGGATCAATAAAGGAAAAAAATGAGCAAATTCAGAAACAAAAGAAGACGTTCTGTTGCAGAACCTAAAGAAACATAACTTCAATGCAGAAATAACCATACCTTTTCGAAGCTTGAGAAAGTGACAAAGAAAACTCAAACAAATTAAAATTTATAATTTCTGATGATTTTATTAACTTTTTTGCAGAGTAGTTGTGGAATATGTTTGAACAGCGTGAAAACAGAGCAAGGTGTTAGGAAATTAAGCCGAATTTCCGATAAATCAGAAATATGAGAACGATAAGATACATTCGATTTGTTAACGGAGTTCGGCCAAATTTGACTACGTCTCCGGACCTGCTACAGATCTTTTTATTAATATCGGAAGAAATTTTTACACCGCTATCAACTCTCACCCGATCCCCAATACACTCAAGAAATTACTCTTAATTTCTTATAAAAAAAAGTTTTTTTTTTTGTTTTGGGATAATTTTGGAGATGAGTTTAATCAACTATTTATAGGAGAAGATGAGGTTTGGTGAGCCAACAAATGTTGAAGAAAATCAACCTCCATTGTTGAATTTAACAACCTCCATTGTTGAATTTAACAACCTCCATTGTTGAATTTAGCAACCTCCATTGTTGAACCTCCATTGTTGAATTTAAAAGTTCTAGAATTTTGACTAACCATCTCCCTTTTGAAGACTGATTTCAATATGTCTTCACACCTTGATCAATGTAGCAGGTCTTCTTGGCTTATTATTCTAATAAGCTAACTGAAGTTGCACATAACCTCAACTTATCGTATGGCACGACCTTCGTTAGCATGTTTGCCGGATTCTTACTTCCTGGGATCTTTTCAAGCACTAACACTCCATCTTCCAAAGCTGATCTGATAAAATGATATCGAAGTTGTATGTGCTTTGTCCGAACTTGGTAAACCGAGTTCTTTGCCAAATCAATGACACTCTTACTATCACAATACAACACACATTTGTCTTGGTCATGGCCTAACTCTTGTAGAAATGATTGTAACCACATCATCTCCTTTGTTGCCTCGGTTACCGCAACATACTCAGCTTAACAACTTGATAAAGCTACAATTTTTTGTAACTTTGAAACCCAACAAATTGCAGTACCACCAAAAGTGTAGACATACCCGGATGTGCTCTTCCTACTGTCAGTGTCACCTCCATTGTCAGCATCAACATATCCCTGTAATCCCATCTCAGACTTTATGAAACATAGCGATAAACTTGGATTCCCTTTCAGATACCTGAGAATCCACTTAACAGCTTCTCAATGTTCTTTGCCTAGATTGCTCATATATCTGCTAACGACTCCTACTGCATGTGCAATGTCTGGCCTTGTACATACCATCGCGTACATCAGGCTACCAATAGCAGAAGCATATGGAACTTTATCCATATATGTTATCTCCTCTTCAGTCACTGGGGACTGATCTCTAGATAACCAAAAGTGACTTGCTAGTGGAGTACTGACTGGCTTCGCGTCATCCATGTTAAACCTCTTGAGGATTTTCTTCACATACTCCTCTTGTGATAACTTAAGACCCTTCTTGCTTCTACTAATTCTCATCCCAAGAATTTGTTTTGTTTCTCCCAGGTCTTTCATCGCAAACTCTTCTGAGAGTTTTGTCTTCAAGTTATTGATCTCTTGCAAGTCTGCTCCCACTATCAGCATGTCATCAACATACAAAAGCAGTATCAAGTAGGACCCTTCAAGCTTCTTGAAGTAACAACAGTGGTCAGCCTCACACCTCAAGAAACCAGCACCTTTTATAAAACTGTCAAACCTTTTATACCACTGTCTTGGAGTTTGTTTCAAGCCATAGAAACTCCTTTAAAGCTTACATACGAGCTTCTCCTTTCCTTTGACCTCAAAGCCTTCGGGTTGCTTCATGTAGATTTCTTCATCTAAATCACCGTGAAAGAATGCTGTCTTCACATCCATCTGTTGAAGATGTAAATTTTCCTTTGCTACCAGCCCAAAAACAGTTCTGATGGTCACCAACTTGACTACAGGAGAAAATATTTTTGTGTAGTCAATGCCTTCTTTTTGTTGGAACCCTTTCACAACAAGTCTTGCTTTATAACGATTGCTTCCATCATTTTCATCTTTTATTCGGTAGACCCACTTGTTATGCAATGCTTTTTTCTCCTTTGGCAGTTCAGCTAACTCCCACGTATGATTGGACATCAACGAGTCCATCTCATCATTCATTGCAAGCTCCCACTTAATGGATTCATCAACTTGCATTGCTTCCTCATAACATTCATGCTCACCACTATCTGTGAGCAGAACATAGTTGAGTGATGGAGAATATCTTACTGTAGGCTTGATGATTCTGCTTGACCGTCGTAACTCTGTGACTGGTGTATGTGGGACCTCTTCAGAATCATCATGCTCATTTGCCTCGTTGTCTTCTTCTTGAACAACATGTTCTCCTACTGTTGTTGTATCCTGCTGCAATTTTGGTGCCAGAGTATCTCCCAGATCAATAGCTCTAGACTCCTTCGTTTCTGAGCTTCCTTTTAGTTTTAGCTTATCCTTGTACAATGCTTCTTTGTTGAACACAACATTCTTGCTGCGGATGATCTTCTGATTTTCATCATCCCAAAACCGGTAACCAAACTTCGTGTCACCATAACCAATGAAGTAACACTTCTTAGATATTGCATCAAGTTTACTTCTTGCAGCATCATCAACGTGAACATAAGCTAAGCAACCAAATACTTTTAGAAAAGTAAGATTTACTTTCTTGCCGCTCCAAACTTCTTCAGGGATCTTGAATCCCAATGGAACAGACGGTCCTCTGTTTATTATTAAGGCTGCGGTATTGATTGCATCTGCCCTGAATTTCTTGGGCAATCTACAATGTAATCTCATGCTCCTTGCACGTTCATTCAGGGTCCGGTTCATCTTTTCTGCTATTCCATTTTGTTGAGGCGTTCCAGGAATAGTCTTTTGCATCTTGATCCCATTATCAACGCAATATCTTCTGAACTCTTCGCTGATATATTCTCCACCGTTATCAGACCTTAGACACTTTAACTTGAGATTCGTCTCAATCTCAACCATGGTTTTCCATCTTTTTAAATCCTAAAACATTTCATATTTATTTTTTATGAAGTAGACCCATACCTTCCTTGTGGAGTCATCAATAAAGGTCACATAGTAGTATGAACCTCCCAATGTTACGACAGGAGCGGATCCCCATACATCAGTGTGCACTAGTTCCAACTTCTCAGATTTTGGCTCTCTTCCTTCTTTTGAGAAATTAACCTGTTTTTTTTTTCCAAGGATGCAACTTTCACACATCTCATGATCAACCGTCTTTAGATCTGGAAGCACGCCATTTGATACCATAAGCTTCATGCCTTTCTCACTCATGTGTCCCAACCTACAATGCTACAACTTAGTTTGTTTGGCATTCTCGACAACAGCAACTGGGTCTTGATGACTCTTCGTCATATATAGAGTGCCTCTTTTATGACCTCTAGCAACCACCATAGAGCCTTTCTTTACTTTCCATTCTCCACCACCAAAGTTGACATTGTGCCCCGTATCATCAAGTTGTCCTATTGAGATAAGATTTCGCATCAGCTTTGGCACATGTCTAACCTTTGTGATCTTCCACACTCGTCCATCTGACATCTTCAAATTGATATCTCTAATACCAACGATATCCAAAGGTAAACCATTAGCTAGATATACCTTTCCATAACTTCCCGCAACATAATTCTCCATAATGTTGTGGTGTGGTGTAGTGTGGAATGACGCTCCCGAATCAAGAACCCAAGAATCGATTGGGCTATCAACATAGGAAATTAATGCTTTAACGGTGTTTACAGTTGCATCATGATCTTCTTCCATTGTTGTCTTCCTTCTTTGGTGGTGCTCAACAATTCTTTTTGATGTGGCCTGTCTTTTCACAATTCCAACATTCAGTAGGCTGCTTGAATTTGGAATGACCCCTTCCATTCCTTGAATTTGATCTGCCCCTGCTATGGTTGTTTCTGTCTTGGCTTCTACCTCTGTTTTCCACGTTGAAAGCAGAGCTTGTTGATGTTTCCCCAGTATCTATCCTACGAACTTCTTCAGAAAGGATACGATCTCGAACATCATTGAATTTAAGCTTTTGAGTATCCACAGAATTACTAACCGCTGCCCTCATTGGCTCCCAACTGTTTGGCAGAGATGCTAACAGAATCAGTGCTCGTACTTCATCTTCAAACTCGATTTCAACGGAAGACAATTGGTTGACAATCGTGTTGAATTCATATACATGTGTTGCAACATGGCCACCTTCTTCCATCTTCAAGTGGAATAGTTTCTTCATGAGAAACACCTTATTATTAGCCGAAGGTTTCTCATACATATGCGAGAGAACTTTCATGAGACCTTCAGTAGTCTTCTCCTTCGCAACGTTGTGAGCAACGTTTTTTGACAGTGTTAACCTGATAACACCCACAACCTGCCGATCAAGGAGATTCCACTCTTCTTGATCCATCTTCTCAGGTTTCTTACTTAGTGGTTGATGAAGCTTCCTTCCGTACAGATAATCTTCAATTTGCATTCTCCAGAATGCATAATCTGTACCGTCAAATTTTCCGATACCGCGTGCTGAACCATCTTCGCCTCCCATCGTTTCTAATTATTTTGTGAACCACCATGTATTTGAACACCTCCGTCGACAAACCGATATTGACGACAATTTTACTATTCATGTGAATAGTACTCTCGCAAAATTTTTTTTTTTTTTTTTGAGAAATCGTTTCTGATGTGGAAGATCAGTCTATGCTGCAACCACAGAGCATACTGAGAATTTCAAAAAAAAAATTACGAACAAGGCTCTGATACCAGTTGTTAGGAAATTACGTCGAATTTCTGATAAATCAGAAATATGAGAACGATAAGACACACTCGATTTGTTAACAGAGTTCGGCCAAATTTGCCTACGTCTCTGGACCTGCTACATATATTTTTATTAATATCGGAAAATTTTTTTACACCGCTATCAACTCTCACCCGATCCCAAATACACTTAAGAAATTACTCTTCATTTCTTATAAAAAAAAGAATTTTTTTTTCTTGTTTTGGGATAATTTTGGAGATGATGAGGTTTGGTGAGCCAACAAATGTTGAAGAAAACCAATCTCCATTGTTGAATTTAACAACCTCTATTGTTGAATTTAGCAATCTCCATTATTGAACCTCCATTGTTGAATTTAAAAGTTCTAGAATTTTGACTAACACAAGGGACGTCAAAATATACAACGGAGTGTTCACACGCATTTCATTTCCCTTGTATTGCCGACTACGTACGTAAGCACGACAAGCTTGTTTGTCATGTATGTAGTTCCATATGGAAAAATTCTTCTCTCCTTGCTCCTCATCAGAATGCAACTGAATCTCCCCTCGACGACTGTTTCCAGGAGAAGCGCGTTGTCGTCGTGTCTTCTCCTAGAGCGAAACCGAGGCTAATGTGAAGTGACTATTCGAGACTTTACGATGATGATGAAGCGGTCGCTATCTCTGTTGAGTTTGTTTCCTGGATTGGTCGTTGTCTCTATTGGGTGTGGTTACTAGACTCATGTTATGGCTCTGCGGGTGAAGGCGTCACCGCCTCTAGTTCCGAGAGGCAGGGTAGGACATAGGCTGTTAGATCCGTCGCAACATGCGCTGGTGGATCTTGGTTGTAGTTGACGTAGGTGGAACAATGAACGGTGCAAAACTTCAGATGGTCAAACGAGCAATGAGGCTTGTGATATACTCTCTTTCGGCTCTGCTGATCGGCTCTCAATCGTTGTCGTTGTCACCACTGCTCCCAAGAGACTCCTTAGTGATTTTAGCGTTTTTGGTGGATCTGAGAGAAGAAATTTGATACGAGCTAAGTTTAACGGAGAAAAAAAGAAGACGATGAAGAGGAAAGAGAGAGAGAGAGAGAGAGAGAGAGAGAAAAAGAAATCGAGTATAAGAAGGGTTTTTGGGGTTTTAATGCGTAATTGGTGGATTGTTCGATTAAATAGGGAAGAAGATCTATGTAGTCCTATCATTTTCTTTGTACCGTAGAAGAGAAAAGACTAATAGAGAAAAGAAAAAAAAAAAAAAAAGTTGATTAAATTATAAATGGATGATCCCGTTGGGTTGCAAATTAAGTGGATAATGAATGGTTGGGTCTCTAAGTTATAGAAACAGAGTATAATTTTTTATGAGTTTTTTGTAATCTGCTCATTTTTACTATTTAAAAAAAAAGTATGTTTTATAACGAGAGTAACTTAGCAAAATTTCATTCTAAACTTGAGTACTTCAGCAATTGATCCGTTTGTGGCCTCCACTACTCGTATACTCTAACATCTACCATACTCAGAACTAATCTGAAATATCTGATACTCTTAATAAAATGTTATAAATCCAAAATACCCTTGCTTTCCAAATATCCACCAAAATCATCGACCCCAGCCCCGATATCACCCACGCGAGCCAATCCCCATTGATCCAAAGTTGAACAATGCATCAGAAAAGCCGTTGATGAAACCAAAACCTGATTCCAAATTTTCAATCTTGTTCACAGTTTCTTAATCGTCGTGGTCCATTTCTCTGATGTGGCCGTCGAATGTAAAGAAGCGAGATCCGAGGAAAAATCAGAGATCAGCTCTTGGCGGTGGATGAATAATTGCAGGAAGAGAGACCAGAGAAACAATCTGAAGCGGAGACGGTGAGTAAGGCGCAGAGGATCGTGGTGGAACTCAACGGAGAAAATTCGAAGCGGTGATCGATGGGAATGAGAAAAATGAAGAGTTAAACGAATTGAGAGGAACGTCTATGACTTGAAACTGGAATTAGTGAAGGATGTGGGAGAATTGTAAGTCTGAAAAGAAGCGGGCAGAGGAGGCTTTGAGTGAATCACAAAAAAAGGGCAATGGATAATTGAGTTGAAGAAGCTAAGAAAACGCTAGTTGTGTTGAATGAGAGGATCTTGGAGCCAACTAATGGAGTTAAACCAACAAAGGATGTTGTTGTTTCTGATGGTGACCGAAAGAGATTCTTGGAACGGGAATAACAGTGACCAATGGTTGCTATTGGTTCAGTTGGAGTCGCAGGTTCCATGGAAGCGACATTGTTCGTATGCTATTCAAATGAATGTGATTCGATAATATGAAGTAGAGGATTAGATGTACATAGAGGAGAGGCTTGTTCTCTTATTATTGCCAAGCAAAAGCAAGATTAATAGTGTCTTGTTTCCAAACTAAACTGTTTATACGTTCGATTTTGTTTGGTTCATTGTCGTTTATTTTGGTTTGGTCTAGTAAAAATTGATTGCCTTAATACGAATTATCTGTAATTTCGTGTTAGTGACACTTGACTACGTGATATTATTGTATTTGGTTGTCGGATTCTGGTTTTAAACAACTACAATTTATTTATTTTAATCTCTCTTTATACTTGATTTTTTTGAGATGTATGTTGGTTTTCTATTTCGTACAACTACGTTAAATTGGGGCAACTAATATTTAATTTTACGAATTTTATATATATAACATTTAAAAAGTTTTTATAGCATATACATTTGGTAAAACTATCTTAGAAACATTCAAAAATCATAATTGTAAACTATTAAACAAAGTAGAATAAATAAATTTCATAATTGCTTATACCATACATAACATTTTTCATATAAACTTTTATACTTTTATGATGACTTTGTTAATGTTAACAACTTTTGATCCATGATATTAATATAACATATCGAAACATATTAGATCATGAAATTTTTTTTGTGTTGGATTAGGAAATCATATAGTAATTGGTACAACAACAAAAAAAATTGTTTCATAACAGTAAAACTGGAAAAAACTTAAAAATGGCAAAAGTTAAATTGTGTGGTTTTTGGTAAAACAGGTAACTGAACAAAACTATCGTCGTAATTTTTATGTGTGTGGTCTTCACAATATTTTATATATACAAGTTTATTGTCAAAATGCACGTGTGATCCCCACAAGACCAAAATTTTTTAGTTTTTCCCCTAAGATCACAAGATAATATTTAGTTATCGATGCATGCCAGTTCGTTTAAATTTTATGAAAATTTAATATAATTATACCAAATATTACATGCGGTACCAGGTGTTAAATTTTATATGAAATTTTAATATAATTATAAGGCCAAGCTCGAGTCTTTTCTCTTCTCCAGTCCTCCTCGTGAAGAAAAAGGACGGCTCATGGAGGTTCTGTACCGATTACAAAGCACTAAACTCGGCAACAATCAAGGATGAATTCCCAATTCCAATCGTAGAGGATATGCTCGATGAGCTACACGGTACAACGTTCTTCACGAAACTCGGCTTAACCGCAGGATTCCACCAAGTCAGAATGCATCAACCGGACATTCATAAGACAGCATTTCGAACGCATAACGACCACTATGAATATCTTGTCATGCCCTTCAGACTTTGCAATGCACCATCAACGTTTCAAGCTCTTATGAATGACATTTTTGATGCGCATGTCTGTTCTTGTTTTCTTTGACGATATCTTTATTTACGTGGGAGACGCATTTGCAACACGTTCGTGAAGTTCTTGCACTCATATGCCAACATCTCTTGTCATTGAAGTTTAAAAAATGTGACTTTGGCAAACAAGAGTTGGAATACTTGAGGCACATCATCACACACGAGGGTGTCAAAGCAGATTGCTCCAAGATATAGGCTATGACAAATTGGCCCACTCCTACGACGATTACTGAGCTGCGAGGTTTCTTGGGCTTATTTGGATATTACCAAAAATTTGTGCACGATATGGAATGATAACACGACCATTGACTAATCAGCTACGAAAAAGGAAGTTTCAGTGGGATAATGAGGCAGAGGAGGCTTTCAACAAACTTAAGACGGCGATGAAAACAACACCAACATTAGCCTTGCCAGATTTCACGAAACCATTTGTGATCACCACGAACGCATCGGGTGATGGGATCGGGGCTATTCTTTCACAAACCGGCCAAAAAATTGCGTTTATGAGCAGGTCATTGGCATTTTGAAGAGAGCGTGGTCCACTTACGCACGAGAGATGTTAGCAATCCTTGTAGCCATACGCACTTGGCGTCCATATTTGCTGGGCAGACGATTTGCAATACAAACTGATCAAAGGAGTCTTCGTTATATGCTAGAACACCGGATCAACAAAAATGGATGAGGAAGCTAGCAGGCTATGACTACAATATTGTGTACAAACCAAGCAACGCTAACACCGCCGCATATGCTCTATCCCGACTCGCACACATCCCTATTTTACACGCTATTTCAGTCCCACAAGTATCACTATGGGATGAGCTTCGTTCCTTGGCAAGTATAGATCCGTACTTAATACGTCTCGCTGATTTGGCAAAAGCAGCCCCTGGAAAGTCTTACTCCGTGAGAGACCGTCTAATCTGTTACAATAATCGGGTAGTGGTTCCTCCAACTTCATCTCTGCTTCAAACACTACTGCACGAACACCATGATAGATAGTGGGTAGCCATTCGGGAATCTTACGGACATTCAAGCGTCTAGCTAGACAATTCTATTGGCCATCAATGTATAAAGTGGTGGCAAATTATGTGTCCCGATGTGATACATGTCAAAGGGCAAAAGCACAAACCATATCGCCAGCGAGTCTTCTTCAACCTCTTATGGTTGAAGACTAGATTCAGGAGGATCGATGGATTTCGTTACCAGTTTGCCAAAGTCCAATGGATACACAATGATAATGGTGATTGTTGATCGATTGAGCAAATCGGCGCATCTAATGCCTTTGGCGCATCCACACACGGCAACATCAGTGGCAAATAAATTTGTTAAAGCGGTGGTGAAGCTACATGGGTACCCTAGATCGATATTGAGTGATCGTGATCTTGTCTTTCTAAGCAACTTTTGGTGAGAGTTATGGAAACTTATGGGAACCAAACTGCGGCTATCCTCGGCATATCACCCGCAAACTGACGGACAGCGGAGTTTGTCAATCGTTGCATTGAACAATTTCTTCGGTGTTTCGCACAACACTGACCAAAGCAATGGAGCTCACTCCTTCCGTGGGCCGAATATTGGTACAACACGATGTTCCACTCAAGCACGGGCACAAATCTATTTTAGGCTATGTATGGACGTCCTCCTTCGACAATGCCACGGTATGAGTTGGAATGAGTTGCATAATTGGAATGAGTTGTTAGATGAGCTGAAACGCCATCTTGTCGCACCCAGCAATAGAATGAAGCAATTTGCTGATAGCAAGAGAAGAGATGTTGAGTTTCAGGTTGATGATTGGGTTTTTCTCAGGCTCCAACCTTATCGACAAAAACAATTTGAAATGGCGAATAGCACCTAAAAGTCGGAAATGGGTAATTTGAACATTTTGAACTATTTTTGATAAAATACAGGACGATAATTTTCATTCAATAACCATAATCGAGTAAAGAGCCGTAATGCCACTTTTGGAAAAAAAACTTAATCTCGGCTGCCACTGTTTGATCTACATGCCACTAAATTCAGCCTCATATGTGTTATTCCATTTATATCCTTAATAAAAATTTCTGAATTTAAAACAAATAAAAAAAACAAGAAAATTACAGTTAAAATTTTCTTCTTCTTTCCCGTCGACGGAGCTGTACGCTCACGTTTTTGGCCGGCCGACGACTCTCCTCCGACGAAAGCCATCTTGCCAGCGCCGGCGTCGTCCCGAAAGCTCGAAAACACGGTTTGTTCTCCTCTTTCTCCTCCGTCTTAAATGAGTTAGGGAATTTATGGATGGGTTTGGGTGGGGATTTTGGGATTTTAGTAAAATTTAGGGATTTGGTTGTTGAATTTGCGTGTTTGAATGCACATTTGGTCGGCAAATATGCTTAAAGGGGTGTTATGGTATATGCATTGGTCGTTTGTCGAATGCAGGCGTTGAATGTTAGGTAATTTGAAATCCCAATTGGAAAGGATATTCTAATTCGAAAATCTGCAGTTGTAGGTCAAATGGTACACGTAGTATAACTTTAAGAAATGAGGACATATGGTACAAGTAGTAAAATTGTCAGATAATAGGACAAGTGGTACACATAATATTGATGTGGCTAGTTGGGTATTCGTAATTATGTTTTTTATTTTCCAGGTTGCCCCCGATGGTGACGGATATCCAAACTAACGTATATTTCGACTATGGAGGGAAATATTCAGAAGAGCATCAATGGATTTTATTAAATTCTATATATGGTATATCGTTTAAGACCCCATCTTTGGAGGATATAAGTTATTCAGTTTTAGTAGAGAAGATATGCAGCAAGATTGTGGTAGCTGAAACCACAGGGAAGTTGAAATTGAGTTACAGTTTATCTAAAGCTCGGAGAGAGTCTTATATTGTAGATGATGAGGATGTTCAAATTTTTCTAACGGCACTAGATAAAGAGGGTCTTCTACCTGTTTTGCATGTGGAGTTGGATGAAAATCAGAGGGTGGAGCAACTGTCAAGAGCTTGTGAACGAGGAAGTTCATTTGATGTAAATTATGGTGAGCTTGTTTCAAAAGAAGTAGTAGATGATGTAGATAAGGATGGAGTTAATGGTGGAATTCTTACCCCTTACAAGCATTTGGTTATTGATAATGATGTGGATATGCATATGGAGAATTATGTTAATGCATATGTTGTAGATAGCCCAACGGAGAAAGAGGTAAATGAAAATGATGTGGATATGCATATGGAGAATTGTGTTAATGAATATGTTGTAGATATGCCGATGGAGAAAGAGGTGATTGAAAATGATGTGGATAAGCTAGTGGAGAATGATGTTAATTATGTTGTAGAAATCCTGATGGAGAATGAGGTCAATGAAAATGTTGCGATTGGGAATGTTAGTTAAGAATATCTTGTGGATATGTCGATGGAGAATGAGGAGAATGAAGATGGTGTGGATAAGCAGATGGAAAAAATTGTGGATGACAATTTGGATGCTAGGCATGAATATAGTGAGCTTCTTTGTCCTGTAGATGTAAGTCAAAGTCAGCATGTTGAAGAATGGGAAGATGGTACAGGTCTAGAAAAAAATCAGGAATTTAGTTCTAAAGAGGCAGTGCTAGATTTAGTTTGTAGAGCTACCACTAAAAATTGTTTTGGGATCCATACTCTTTAGTCGGACCCGCAGCGACTGTTGCTATGATGTCGTCAACATTCACACGGTTGTAAATGGTATTTAAGAGTTGCAAAAATTAAGAAATCTGTTCTTTTCTGTGTCATAGTACATAGAAAGATGCATACATGCTCTCGGTCTATAACGAGTACAAGTAGTATTATACAGAAAGGCACACCAAGATTAGTAGCATCTATTTTGCATGAAGACTATCCAGGTCTATTGGACACCCCGTCTCCAAAAAACATAATGATCATTGTTCAAGGCAGACTCGGTTTGCATGTGTCCTACTCAACGACTTTGAGAGGGAAAAAGAAACATGTTAGAGATGTGCGTGGGAGTCCTGAAAAAAGCTACCCGATGTTGTATTCATATCTGCACATGTTAGAGAAAGTTAATCCAGGGACTGTAACATTTGTGGAATTGGATGAAGAAAAGAGGTTCAAGTACCTATTCATCGCTTTGGGTGCTAGTATTGAAGGGTTTAGAGCACAATGAGGAAAGTGATAGTTGTGGATGTAACTTTTATTAAGAGTAAGTATGGTGGTATGTTAGTTTTTGCAACAGCTCAAGATCCTAACCATCACCATTACCCCATTGCTTTTGGTGTAATTGATGGTGAAAATGATGTTAGTTGGGACTGGTTTTTAAAGAAGCTAAAAACAGTTATTCCAGATGTACCTGAATTGGTTTTCATAAGTGACAGAAACAATAACATCATCAAGGCAGTACGTGAGGTTTATCCGTGTGCACATCATGCACATTGTATCTGGCATTTTTCTTAGAACGTGAGATCAAGGGTGAAGACTGACAAGGATCTAGTTGCAGCTAAATTCATTGAGTGTGCTCATATTTATACTGTAACTGATTTCAATAGAGAGTATGTATGGTGATTTTAAAAGGAGGTTTCCTAAACTTGGTGAGTATCTGGATAATAGTATAAAGGTGGAGAAGTGGTCAAGATGCTATTTCCTAGGAGACAAGTACAACATAGATACTAGCAATTTCGCAGAATCGCTCAACAGTGTGTTTGGTAAAGCAAGATTTTACTACTTGTTACCTATGATTGATGCGATTATTGAAAAGTTTTCTGAATAGTTTAACAGACAGAGGTTTGAAGCTACTAGTGCATCGTCCATAAATAAAGTGGTGCCTTATGTGGAGAACGAATTACACACACGATGTGCAATTGCATCACATTTAACAGTGATAGAGCTAAATTGTTACGAACGTGAATACATCGTTATTGGACTGGATGGTAAAACTTATTTGGTGGATTTGAAAATGAAAAGTTGTGCATGCAGATGTTTTAATATAGACAAGTATCTGTGTGTGCATGCAATAGCCGCATGTAGGAAGTTCATGAGGAATGAATGGAGAACATCAGATATCCAAATCTATGATCTTTGTTCGAAATATTACTTGATGGAAACGTGGGCATTGGCTTATCACAGAACTCTTCATGTAGTCCCCCATGAGTCCAAGTGGAGTGTTCCTGCTAAAATTCAATAATTATTCGCCTTACCACCGGAGTACACCAAAAAACCAGGAAAAGGAAACAGGAAACGTGATTTCCTTCAATCGTAGAACGTTGCCGTAAGAGTAAGAACAAGTCTACACCTGGCATAAAATTGGAGAGTTGGATGCAACCAGAAAGTGATGCTTAGGAAACTATTCCTTGCTCTTGTCCAACTAAGGCCAACCAAGAACATCTATAAACATCTCTGTACTTTGTAATATTGTCTAACTATGTACAACTAAGAACATCTCTGTTGTTTGTATTTACCTTGAACAATTTGCTATTGTCCGTTAAGGATCCAAAAATGTGTTCAAAGGATCCAAAATTGTGTTCAATAAAAGGGTTATGGTTTAACAGACACTGCTTACTGCTCATACTTTATTAGTTATGGTAATTTTGGTAGTTAGGTAGTTTTTTAAAGAATTATAATTTTTAAATTTACAATTTGAACAACAATTCATAAGTTTCAAATGAAAGCATTTGATGTGATTAACATTTAATAAGAAAAATTAATTCAATATTAAATATAATTACAAATTTAATGTTTACATTTAAATAAACCCTAATAGTATAAGGAACACTTACTATGTCATCACCCACTTTTGATACAAACGATGTGAAACCGTTAATTCATTCAATGTAATCTTATGAAATCATTCTATATGCTTCTTAGTAGTTGTAAATCATGTGTCCAACTAGAACATAATAAGTTTTAGATAGGTCCAACGATAAATACAGAGATTTCGACAAAATACAACTATGAAGACGAGTGGACAACAATATATTTAGGGACAACTATGTGTTATCCAGCCGCCAAAATATACACTTTATCACACGTGGATTTACTATTATTACAATCCAGGCTAGGGTTTGCTTCTGAAGAAAGAGAGTGGAAGCGACGGCCGACGAAGACGAAATTCTTGGATTTATCCGGTAAAACATAAAAGGTAAATCTCTATTCATGTAAAAATTTCCTGACGAATCCAGTAGATTGTTAGATCTATGGTTTCATAAAGTGATTTGGGGATTTCAAGATCTAGGGTTTCATGTCTGATTTTCATGTTTTTTAAATAGGAATAATGCTCGGAGATCTAGGGGAGAATTGGAGCGATAGCTCGGAGTCACAAGCCAATACTTTAGATCCATGTTGTTATGCGGACGTTGACTGGTGTGTTCCAACTGTTTGCTTTTGTGGCAAATTCATGTAGCTTAAAGTGTCATCCGATGTTGCTACTCTAGGACGAAAATACTACAAACGTCCAATGAGAGTGGTAAGTGTATTTGATTTCTAATGTGTTTGTGATTTAAACTTTTATCTCATGTAGTGTTTGTGAATGTGAAGGATGATGATTACCACCACATTCAGAAGTGGTGGGATGATGTTGTGACTGAGGAGATTTCCGTATTGAACCACCGCATCAATCAGCGCCAGGAATCCAGTAGCAACACACAAATTCAACGAGGAGGTTGTATGAATCCGCAGTTAGAGTCAATTCGGGAGACAATGCTCGAAATGCGTGGTGAAATTGAGGCCCTTAAGGAGCGCTTAAGCCAGAATAAAGTCGAGATTGCTTGGCTTAAAGAGTTATTGACTCAGTGGGATTAGTATTTGTAAAGTTCTGAAGGTGTAATCTTATTTCATTTTAAGTCTTGAGACCTATTTAAGATCATGTATTATGGGATTAACGTGTACCAAAATATACTTGTTAAACCAAATTTTAGAGGACTAATTTGTACTTAATATACTTGTTGGACCAAATTTTGAACGACTAACTTGTACCAAATATACTTGTTGGACCAACTTTTATGTAATTAATTTGTACCAAATATACCATAACTAGGAGAGGCCTCACGCGTTGCGTGAGTTTAAACAAATGTAGTAAATTATACAACACTATATAAATAATATATATCAAAATAATTAATCTATGTAGATGTCGTTTGCGCATTCTGCTTAGATAAAACAATTTGATAATTTACAACATATATCATGTTTCTATTTTTCCCTACACTAAAGTAAATAATGATAGTTACATTATTATTTAATTATTTAAAAATAATATAGTTTAATAGTTTTTGTATTTTGGGATCGTTTTCTAATATTATATTCTATCAATATTTCACAAAGTTTTTACAACTTATTATATATTTCAAAACTAATTAACACTTCTATAAAAATGAATTTGATGATATTGTGATGATGAAAATACATGAATAAATTAAAAAAAAATTATTCTAAATTTTTGTTGAGTCATTTTAGAAGAAGTGGAGAGACTCATATAGATCGTCCAATAAAAAATTCTGACCTTACTTTTCACATTACATTGAAAGCATAAGATGGAAAAATAGAGAAATGATCTTACATTTGTCATTGACCCTATGCTCCCAACTACAACACTTATATATCAGAGAAAATCTTCTTTATTATATAAGATTGTGATGCCATTTAAATTAGTCTAGTTATATTTTTTTTGTTGATATATAGTTATATTTAGTTAATGAAATTAAATAAGAAATACGAAAAAAATTCTAATTTTTAGAGGGTAAATATTAATTAATTTAGATAAATTAATATATATATATATATTACATTAAAGAAGTGATCTTACATTCGTCATTGATTTTATGTTCCCAATTACATCACATATATAGAAGAAAAAAAATCAACCTGAAAAGAAAAAATAAATTTATATATATATATATATATAGCACTATAAAGAAGTGATTTTATATTCGTAAGGTGTTATATGCTCCAACTAAATCACTTATATAGAAGTAAAATATAAACCTGAAAAAGAAAAAAATTTAAATTTGCATTGTAATAATTGTCTTACATTTGTTAGAGGTTATATGCTTGCACTACATCATTTATATAGAAGAAAAAATCAACGTGAAAAGAAAAACAATTTGAAATTTTTTAAATTAATTAATTATTTATTGTAAATTGTATTATTGAGTTAAGTTATGGTCAATCAAGAGACATTATTATCTTTGTAAATGTGTTTTTGTTATATATGTTTCTTTTAGGAATGAGAATATCAAAAATTAAAATAGAGAAATAATTAAAATGAAGGATGACACGTGTCTTTGTATATGTTTTTTTATGATGGAGAATATCAAGTTGTATAATAGAGTTTGTAGTATCTTATATAGTTGTGATGGTTTCTTGTAGGTTTTTGGATAAATATGGTGTAAGCTTTAAATGGTTGGGTTCCAAGAAAAGTTGATACTTCGAGAAAATTGATAAGGTAATTGATTAGACTCTACTTTTTAGTGTTCTTTGTTTTGGTGTTTTTTTTATCCTAATCACAAGCGGCCAATGACAAGTCGAGTGGTAACACTATGGTATCGGGCTCCAGAGCTTCTTCTTGGGGCTACTGATTATGGTGTAGGTATTGATCTTTGGAGTGCTGGCTGTATTTTAGCCGAACTATTGGCAGGAAGACCTATTATGCCTGGTCGGACAGAGGTATCTGTTCTAATCCTCATCTTACTCTTTTCTTCGATATTTGTATTAGTTATGTTCTTTATTTCCCTACTTTCTCTTTCTTTAAAATATTTAAATTGTGCACGCACACACACTAATATTACATGAACATTTTAGATTCAAAATTAATATTTTTTACTGTATTTAACTAGGGTGGCTCCTTGGGTAGTTTTGTTGAAATCTGGCACTTATCCACGATGATTTTGAACAAGAGGAAAAGACAATTTCCAACAGGTAATCTCTGTTTCTCATGACACTAGAAATACATTTGCAATTCATGTTCATATGAAGAAATACGGAAAAAATTCTAATTTTTAGAGGGTAAATATTAATTAATTTAGATAAATTAATATATATATATATATATATTACATTAAAGAAATTATCTTACATTCGTCATTGATTTTATGTTCCCAATTACATCACGTATATAGAAGAAAAAAATCAACCTGAAAAGAAAAAATAAATTTATATATATATATATAAGCACTATAAAGAAGTGATTTTATATTCGTAAGGTGTTATATGCTCCAACTAAATCACTTATATAGAAGTAAAATATAAACCTAAAAAAGAAAAAAATTGAAATTTGCATTGTAATAATTGTCTTACATTTGTTAGGGGTTATATGCTTGCACTACATCACTTATATAGAAGAAAAAATCAACGTGAAAAGAAAAACAATTTGAAATTTTTTAAATTAATTAATTAGTTATTGCAAATTGTATTATTGAGTTAAGTTATGGTCAATCAAGAGACATTATTATCTTTGTAAATGTGTTTTTGTTATATATGTTTCTTTTAGGAATGAGAATATCAAAAATTAAAATAGAGAAATAATTAAAATGAAGGATGACACGTGTCTTTGTATATGTTTTTTTTATGATGGAGAATATCAAGTGGTATAATAGAGTTATATTGAAAAGACACATGTTAAAAAAATTACTGTCAATTATGTTGTTAATGAGTTAAGTTATTGTCAAATTGTAATAATTATTTTTAAATGTGTAATTAACAGAAATTATTGTTCTTATATATGTTTTTTTAGAAATGAGAATATGAAAAGGTAATCGCTTATATAGAACATGAAATCAACCTGAATTTAGAAATTTTCTAATTAATTAATTAGTTATTGCAAATTATATTAATGAGTTAAGTTATGGTCAATTAAGAGAAATTATTATCTTGGTATATGTTTTTTTTTGTTATATATGTTTCTTTTAAGAATGAGAATGAGAATATCAAAAAGTAAAATAGAGAAATAATTAAAATGAAGGATGACAAATTATAATAATTGATTTCTTTTATATATTTCTTTTGTTAAGTTATTGTCAAATTGTAATAATTGACTTTAAATGTGTAATTAATAGAAATTATGTTTCTTATATATGTTTTTTTTAGAAATGAGAATATGAAAAGATAAAATAGAGAAATAGTTAAATGAAGGTTAAAATGAAGGATGACACGTGTCAGCTTGTGGTTAAGCGAACCTTACTTTATTATATAAGATATACTCAATTGTACCATATGAACCAAATATATTAGAAATAACAAAAAGACTTTAGAACCTCACAGTTAACAATGTACCAAAATCACCAATCATTATGTCAACAACATAAAACAAAACACCCATCATATAGTCATTCGAACAGCCAAAAGACCTCCTTACCTTAACAAAAAAATATTCCAATTGATCCCTCCTTACTTCTTATTTGACTCTCTGTCGCTTACTCTTGCCTAACTTACCTTGTTCATAAGGTGACCTCACTAACTTGGATGGTTGCCTTATTCGCTTCTCTCTAGTTTTTATAATATTTTCTTTCGCCTCTTTCTTCCCCTTTTTCTTCTTCTTTTCGACTTTCTTTTTCTGTTCAGTCTATTTCCACTCTTCTTCTCAGTACTCTTCTTTCTTTTCTTGTTCTTCTTATTCTGTTTCCCTTTCACCTCTTCCTCTTGAACCTTCTCCGGAGTTTTCTCATCCTCTTCTTGCTCATTCTCTTCCCCATTCTCCTCCTCATTCTCTTCCTCATTCTCCTCCTCATTTTCTCCCTCATTCTCATTCACCTCAGTATTCTCTTGGTTCTCTTCATCATCTTTCTCCCCCTCATTCTCATTCTTTTCAAGCATCTCCTGATTCTCTTCAAGCATCACATTCTCTTCATCATCTTGATTCTCTTCATCATCCTTCCCCTCATTCACAGTCTCATTCACACATTATCCTCCTGATTCTCTTCATCATCCTTCCCCTCATTCACATTCTCTTCATCCTCCTGATTCTCTTCCTCACCCTCCCCCTCACCATCTACATCAAAATTCAAATTCAAACCAGTAATCAGATGGACAAAAACAAAAATAACTCCATAGAGGTAAACCAAAAAACTCACCAATATTAATTACAAAATCATCATCAGCTGTTCCCGGATGCAGACTATTCTCCTCTACTCTGTCTAGCAGCGATGACACAGAGTATTCAAGATCTTTCACTCCTTTATCCATTTCACCAAACTTCTCCATCATTTCCTTAAACCCTTTCTCCATTGGTTCCTTTAATGAGGGAATGGATAAACCTACATTTATATTTTCAGGGTGGTCATCATCAATTCGAGAACCCACATCCATGTCATACATATCTTTCCACTAGATTTTCTTTCTTTGAACGACTAGGCGCTCTCTCTAAGAATCAATAACATGATCAATGTAACCTATCCCATCATCAACCTCGTTGTGTATGATTCGTGCCAACAGAGCTTTCTCATCATTTTCTGGTTCCAATATGCTAGTGATATCCTGACAATATCAGTTATTTTTAAGTCAAATTCAAAATGCAAACAAATACATTTATGGTCAGGACAGTTAACAAACTATTACCTTAGTGCTTCCAAGCGCATCATTAATGTCTTCTAATGGAAAACCTTTCAGGATGCTTTCCTTGAAATTGTGTTTGCACATTCTAGGACATTCGTTCTCTGCGGGAACAACTTCTCAGAATTTGCTACCAAGCTGTGGGATACATTCAAATGTCATAATCTACATATATACAAAACAATATCTCAATGATTCAGTCCTTAAAACTATTATTACTTTGATGCTTATACAACTTACCTTCAGTGGAACAATGAATCCAGAGAAGCAAGTCTGTCTTTTTGGTTTCACAGATCCTTTCATGTTCTCATCAGGCTCTGGATCCCTAACATGCAGTCATCGAATGTATAACGCCCCAGGGAAATGTCTCACAAGCATAAATATCATCAACAATATTAAGAAGGATTTTATCAATGTTTCCATCAGACTTTGACTTTGCCTTCACCACCATACATAAGAAATACAATATAAGCAACTTATTCCTCTCTAGACCACCCTTATTCTGCATTTTCTCCAGTTTCTCTTCAACATCTTTGATTTTAATCCCCTTCTCCTTCTCAAACACTTTCTTTGCAAACTTCGATTCCATATTTTTAGTCTCCTTATAATATCTAGAATACTCATGGCAATCCAATCTAGTTAAGAGCGCGTGCTCTCTCAAGGAATACCTTATAGGGACTCCATTGACAATGAACTAACACTCACTTTCCATATCTGTAGCAGCTGTACGAAACATAAGCATCCACATGACTTGAGTCCTGTGGTTTGGGTCCTTAGGCATGTGGAATATATGCTTAAACTAAGAATACTTTTGGAACCATTTCAGTTCTCCAGGAAACTGCTCTATGTATTCTACAATCTGTTTCACTTTACACCTAGTTCCTAGCTTACATGGCTTGGTGTACGAGTTTGGACCAAAGAACAGCTTCTCCAGCTGTATTGGTTGGGAATCGTCAACATCATCTGTTTCCTGCAAATTCATACAAAAATTATTAACATACATACTCAGTTGTTCTAGTTATCAACAATTGTACCAAGCACACAAAATAAACTTCGACTGTACTAGTTAGACCATACAAATCATTCTCAATACATCTAATGGGGTTTATATACCTCAAATTCATCATCATTTGGAACACCATCCTCTTCTACCCCCACATTAGTTGTTTCTTCTTCACTTGCCTTTCCTTCGTCATTACCAATAGCCCCATCATTCTCTTCGGATTCCTGCAAATTCATACACATATTCGTAGCATTGCTCTCTTAATTACTTGTTCCAGTTATACTAAATTCAGAAACAAATTATCGTCACCTGTACTTGTTGGACTTCCTCATCACAATCTTTTGAGTTACTCACTGTTTCTATTGACTCGTAGACTACACCACCTTCCTTTACACGAGCCATTGACTGAAAACAACGAACTCGGACCTCAACAAAATCCTTCCCAAAAATCGACAGTTATGAGACGGAGAACGGAGAGAACGAAGTTCGACATAAACTTAACTTATTGGAAACAATCGTGATGGAGGAAGGAAATTAATTTGGAGTACTCGTTCGTTTTCACCGGAGAAGAGTCGGAATCGGAATTGGTCGGTGACGGTTCACTTTCAATTTGAAAATCCGATTACTTTTACTTTTTACATTATGTTTATTAGAATAAATGGATAATAAATGAAAAAATATACTCTGGTCTAGGTCATGGATCAAATAATCGGATATGGACGCGGATAGTGTAGGTTAGATCTGTAAATTTTCAAAATTTTAAAGATTATTTGATATTTTCCATAAATTTTGATTTAAAAATAATTATTAAAAAAAACATGGCATTAATAATTCTGAAAGCGGCAGTAGAGCCATTAATCCACCATAATCTCATTCCCTGTGAACATGCCGTAAAAGCAAAAAAAAAAGCCTTGTTTAAGGCCCATATTCAGCCCAATTCATTAGAAACGTCACTCCTCGTTCCCACTCACAGAACCAACGAAGTTACAGAGAAAGAAGACGCAAAACCTTCCCTAAAACCCTAAGAACTCTGATGCATTCAGCGAATCCAAGCTCTCGTCTTTTTCTGTACGCATGTAAATCAACGTCAACCCAATATCCAATCTTCAATTTTCCTCAATTTTCTTCAAGAAAATTCGTCAAGTCTCTGAGAACTTCCATTGATTACGAGCAAGGAGTTTCGAAAGAGGAACTCGTAGTTCCCAGTAACGTAACTTGTCGTCTTCCGATTGTAATAAAAAACTCTGACAAAGTTTCTAGATACTTCATCAAAGGAGATTCCTTGGAGTTGGTATGTGTTGATGATGAAGATGGTGATGGTGATGATGATGATGATTCGACTTCGTTTTGCCTTGGCCTCAGTGATGGGTTCTGGAAATTGATAAGACTTTCATCTTCAACTGCAAAAGACTTTTTCATACCGAAACAAGTCAGTGAGAATTATATAAGTTATGTCAAATGGAAGTTCTTACACAGAGTTTTCAGCTCTGCTCTGCAAGTTCTTGCCACTCAGGTAATATTGACGCAATTCTAGACTTGAAGTTGGAGTTGTGTTCGAATTTTGAGTTGATTTTAAGGAGAAATCTTTGTGTTTGTGGCTGCAGGCGATGTTTAGAGCCATTGGAATTGGGCAGTCTCGATCACTTGCTTCATCTGCTGCTTTTAATTGGATATTGAAAGATGGGCTTGGACGGTTAAGTAGATGTATATACACTGCTAGTCTTGCTTCTGCTTTTGACACTAATTTGAAGGTATATTAACTTTTGTGGAGTTATCCTTATCAAATTGTAGTTGAGTATGTAGTTCTTGAAACTTTTGTTACTTATAGAGTTTTGTTTATTCTTCTCAAAGAGAGTTAGGTTCTCGACCTCTGTACTCTTTAGTCTGAGCATTGGATTTGAGTTAATGACTCCAGTATTCCCACAGTACTTCCTTTTGCTAGCTTCTATTGCCAATATCGCTAAACAGATTAGCCTCTCATGCTACTTAGCAACCGGTGTAAGGTTTCTTATTCTTGATTTACCATGTGACCTGAGTGTTGTATGTTTGGATTGATAACCAATGTATCCACATTCTGCAGTCAGCTGTACATCGAAGCTTTGCTGTAGCAGATAACCTCGGTGAAGTCTCTGCAAAGGCGCAGGTTTCTTTTAGGAAACCTACATGAGTTTTGTATCATTTGGATCACATTATACATGCCTGATTTTATTTGTTACTTTTCAGATTCAAACCGTTTGTTTTGATAACCTTGGTCTCTTACTGGCGGTTCTTCTAAATATGCTATTCCAAAACAACCAAAGGTTAGATGATTCTACTAATTTGGGTTATTTCATTCGTGAGATCGTTTCAGAATCTACTGACTTGATAATTTGCTAGATTGCAGGCAAGTCTACCTTTTGTTCTATATCCGATTTTCTCCACGTTTGATCTCCTTGGCATTTATCAAGGGCTAAAGCATATCAATCTGCAAACATTAACCAAGGTAGCCTTTATAACCTCGTTGATGAGAATGAGACCCAAACAATGGAGAATATTCCCTGTTATAATTTTTTTACTTTTTGTCTTATCAGAATAGGCTTGAAATAATTCTGGAAAGATGGATTGAATTCAGGCTAGTACCTTCCCCTGCCGAAGTGAGTGAAGAGGAAGGATATGACCTTTTAGGCAGCAGAGGTGCATAACAAAAAAAAACCCTTTAAAAGCTCTTTAAGGCTATTGACTTTTCAGATGGTGTAGCTATCTTTTGCAGATTAATAAGCTGAATTCGTTCATATGTTATTTGTATGTGTAGGTAGCAAAAGGATTTGGCCCATCAGAATTGGATGCTTAGATCCAAAGGCTCAGATTTCTGCACTATCAATGATGGCGATGCAATCGTTGTGCAATGATGATGGCTACTTCATAACCATGGAACTTTCTTCTCAAGGTTTCAGAAGAATACCAAAAGTGAGTTTTATATATGCTAACTTGTGTCATCAGATACCCACGATTCTCTAGTTTGATCTTCTCCACTTGTAATTTATTTAGCTGGGAATTGTCATTTGTCTGCGTGAAGGAGCTAACAGTGTGGACATTATCACGAGTTTGTTACAGGTAAGGACTCAACTAAATATCATCAGTTTTAGTATAAATTCATTATAGTAGTTCTTGAAATGATAACACATTTTTGTGGTATGTTCAGACATGTTACATACGTAAGTCCCTTGGAAACAATAGAATCAAGAGAAGAGACGCATCATCTTCAGACTTGACGCTACAAGATTGGTCCTTACTCACAGGAGAAAGTAAGCACGCCGCACGAGATGATTTTATCGCACTGAACAAACAAATGCAAGAACAAGGTTGGATTGTGAAGAACGTATTGTTGAGTGCAGAAGAGCAAGTTAGATACATTTTCGACAAAACCCAATTGTAACATAAAGATCAATTAAATTGTAACTGTTTATAGTACACACAGATTTATCTGTAAATTGAAGCGTGAGTACTTTGTTAAAACTCTACGTGGCAATCTATACACATGAAAGTAATTACCATTTACATTACTCTTTTGTTTAATGTGAAAACATCAATTTGAGTAGGAACTTGGCTCAGTGCTGTACATAGAGTAGTCACTCAAGCAGATGTTTGTTCTCTCCTCGCTCCATTTCAGAATCTCCATAGCTAACTTGAGCGATGAATCAACACTGTTTGGGTCCAAACTCTTGCTCGATGAAACAAACAACTTTTTCCCAGTCAAGGAAGAGTAAAACCGCTTGAACTTAACTGCCATGTAGTGGAACGCAAGCTGGCCCAAAGTGGGGTTACCGTTGTTGGAACCACGGTGACGACTGACCACTGGATTGAAGTCTTGGAACCACTCGCAGCGTGTCAAAGGAACGCGTTCCACTTTTTCTTCCAAGAGATCGTACTTGTTGAGTATCAAGAGGAAGTCCATGTGCTCAAAGATGGGATGAGTGATAATGCTTTCAAAGAGTTTTTTGGTGAGTAACATCTTGTTGGTTCCATCTTCTGAACACTGGTCGTAGTCACTCATGGAAACAACAAACACAACCATCCCAACATCTTCAAACATATCAATCCACTTGCAGTTTTCACCAAGGCCTCTTGAGGGTACTCTTATTAACTGGTACCTGAAAAAACACAAGAAAATGTCTTCAAACGTTTTCAAACTGAATTGAATGTTACAAACACACAAAAAGAGAATCAGATAAACTTACCTGACCAAAGAATCATGGTGATCAGAAGGATCAAGATTCTCTTCAGATGCAGTCTGTGGAAATGAGAAATCGAGACAAGCTAGACCACTGGACGAAGTGACTCCTTCAGCATATAATATATCCAAATCCGATGGCTCGTAGTCTGGTGTCAATACATCAATAGCCTGAAGAACGAGAAAACAGCTTACTAATAAAATCATAGTTTCACTTCCCAGTAACCAAATATCCAATGGAAAATTGAGGGCAAAAGAGATAGTGAAACACTTATTTACCCGTTCCAAGAAGTAACTAGCGACACTGGGAAGGAGTCCTAGCTCAATTCTCCGCTTGTATGTAGCTTGAATCGCTGCATCCCTCCATAACTCCTCAACCAGTGGGGCATACTCACGAGAAGCGGCAGGGAAAATGACCCCGAGATTTCCAGCAGCCATAGTCTTCAATAGCCAATCAGAAAATGCTTTAAGCCTTGGGCCAATGGAGTACACGGTTTTGTTGTTGCTTTTAGTCTCTCCTGCTCGTACACAAAGATCAAGTTAAGACTCAAATGGATTACATATATAAATTCATGATTGCTCTTGTCCATAACAAATTTCAGGTCCTACTACTAAACAAAAGCCTGATTGAGAATGATATTTGAAAACTGAAACTTAAGAATAAGTAGGAGTCGGAAATCTATGCACCTTCATCCGCAGCCGCAGGAATATCTTCAATGACACACTGCTGCATATTCCGGACAGCAAGAGCTTCTTCTTCGAACCGCTCCCTGCCTTCAAGAAGCATACCCAGATAACCATACACATTGGTCTGGATAATCACCTTTATATTTTCACGCTCATCTTCCAAGAATGGTACGTCCTTATAAAGGATCTTTGCCTGAACAAGAACGTAGTTCAGTTATATTGTAGATTTTTGGGGCTTACCCTAATGAGTAGTACGACATATAACAAACAGATCTCATAATCACTAACAAATAGATAAGATTTTATTTATAAGGAGAAGTTCGTACCTGCTTGAATATTGTGCTAGTTCCAGAACCTCTGTTTCCAACCAACAGAATTTTTTGCAAAGCCCTATGCTCAAGATGGTCCAGAATGCTTCTGCTATTTGCGCTATAAAGTTGTTCTCCAGAAGCATTCGCAGTAGATTTGGATGGAACAGGAAGTGACAAGACAGCACAAAGTAACTTCGTCCCAGCCTGAATAGCAGCACAAGTTCTTAATCTTCAATCAAAGAGGAATACGCAATTCAAAGTTGAATGGAATATAGATTTTAGGCAAAACAACAAACCTTGCCCCATATGTATCCCTTGGTATTCTTCTGTCCTTCTTCTTGATACGATCCATCCTCGTTAACCCAAAAATGGGGGTTACCCGCACATTGAACTCCTGCCAACTGTAATACAGAAATAAACAACTTAAATCATCAATGACATCCAAAATCTCTTTACATCAAGAATTGTATACTTGAAAAATATTTCAACCTGCAGCATTCGTAGTTCCACTTTCGTAATCTCGCGGCCGTTTATGAAAACTTGGGTGTTTCCGTTACTAGCTTCTGGACTAATAGGACCTCCAACATTCAGATGGGGACTAATTATCTGATAAGGTTTCTCTCCTTCCTGTGGAATCCCAACAAATACATATAAACGTTTTTGACACACTAGGAACTAAGACACAACTCTCAAAAGCACAATAAATCTTATTCACCTTTCCCCAAAGTCCAGACACTTTATCATACCAATAGTCACCCGGTTTCAGCTTCTTTGGAGGATTAGAGCAAGTCTGAAGTGTAACCAGCTCTTCAGGGTAGAGAGGTTGTCCATTTACATACACATACTCAGCCGGTAATTGATTTGCTTCACAAAACCTCTCAGTCTTCATAATCTGTTTAACCTCCAAATCATTGAGCAGCCTCTTAAGCATCCTAGAACATTTCCCTAAATTCCCTCGCTTCGATTCATCAATAGGAAACCCAATACAAGTAACACATTTCCTTCCTTCAGGCATAGAACCCATAGCTCGAAGCACACAGCTGCTACAATACTTGGCATCACAAACAAGACAAACTTCCTTCTCCGTAAACCTACTTCCTTTAAAACACCGATAACAAGACCCCTTCTTACCTTTAGTCTGAGGCTGTTTCTTAACCGGCATAACCCGAGTACGCTTCTGGTTACTACAATCCTCCTCTTCGAATCCATCATCAGAAGCAATACCCAAGAAAGTAACAACTGGTTGCTTCTTAGCATCTCCATTAGTTTCACTTACACAATCCCCAGTAACCCGAGAAGACGGATAATCCATACTCAAAACCGATTCATTAGATTCCCAATCAGGTACCAACGCATTGGACGATTCATTCAAATCTAAGCTCTCTTTCACAGAACAACTAACCCTAGATTGATCAAAACTATGATTAACCGAACAAGACCTCAACAATAACTCACCAGAGCTACTCAATCCACAGTCCTCACCATTACCTTCATCCTCCTCCGTATGCTCAATCACGGAAGTAGGCGAAACAGTGATTGAATCAGAAACCAATTCAAGCTCACCAGATCCTCCACACTTAGCTATAACCGAAGTCGGAGAAACCGAATCTCTCAGAAACTTATTACTGCTGTCAACAGCTAAAATCGGTTGAATCACAGGGAAAGACATGTTATCAGAAATACAAACCGGAGAAACAACGGCGGCGACGGGGATTTTCTCAACGTTAATCGGAACAGCACAAGGGATATTGTATGATAATGGAGGACCATCGTATTCTTCAGCAAACAAACAACAATCATCTTCCTCTTTCGTCATCTTCTTCAATGGCATTTTCACGAAACAAAAAAAAAAAAAAAACCTTAGCTTTTGCTTCACAACTAAGAAACAAACAGAAACAAGAAACACAGAATTTTACAGATAAAACACACAAAAATCAAACAAGAATCATATTTTAGGGTTCTACTTGAGCTTCACAAGTGGGAGAGAGAGAGAGAGAACAAAAAGGAGAATGGAGAAGAAAGTGATTGAGAAAAAAGATGAAGAAACCACCACTAGCTGGAATCTTGTGCGATAATTTTTTTTTTTTTTACTTTTTCGAATTTATTTTAGATCGAGGCATGGAAAAAAAATCGTGGGACCCAGTTAAGAGACAAAACCGAAATTGTCTTATTCGACGTCGTTATGAGATCGGAATTTGAGCTGTCTGATCACGTGGGATCCATGAACAGTAGCGTAAAATAAAATTACTCTTGCTTTTTTCACTTTCGTTGATTTGGTCCGCAATTTACGGTAAAGATATTGATTTTTTTGGGCTTTAGTAATCTTTAGAGTTGAGATTTATGTAAGCCCATTAACTTAAGAGGACATTTTTCCATATCATATGATAAGTGATTAACCACTTAGAGTGAATTATGTTAGTAACGATCCATTTTTGTCTTCTCGAATATCTTTTCTGATTATACCTTCTAATCAGAAAGGTGCCCGAGAAGAGAATATCTTTGACCAGTGGCGGATCTACAGCTTGAGTTTGTGGGTATAAGTGCCCCATCAAAACTATGTACGTCAATTAGGGCTAAAGCCCGGAGGCTGCCTCGACCCAACCCTGAAAAACATTGGACTCGAACTTAAATATTTATGTCCAAAACAAATCGTTTTTCGGGCTAAAGGGGGTTTTGGGGCTTATTTCGGTCGGGGTCGGGTCGGCCCGATAAGCCTTTAAAATAATATTTTTTTGATAAACTTTAACTTAGTAAAAAAATATGTTTAAAGATTTACCATAAATTGTGTTAAAAACCAACCCTAATGTTTATATTTACTTAATATTTTTTATACCTCTATCTATAATCTTTTATACGATTTATATATGTCAAAATGCAACAAAATTAAAATTCTAATTTTATATGTAATACTTGAGTACGAGATTGATTTAGAAGGGATTGAAATAGCAGATTAAAATATTGGTTCTATTATCTAGCTTGAAGTATTTTGATTTCATGTTTTATTTGTTATAAATTTAAACAATTTATTGTCTGTAACCACACGATTTTCCAATCTAGTATGGCTTTACTCTGCTGCTGACACATAAACCACTAGGACACGTTGAGATTTTGTGATATATTGGACAACACGTTAACATATCCTAGTAAGTTTGTCTTCTTTTGCAACATAATGATTAAAATAGAAAACCTAAAATAGAATTTATAATTTAATTATAAAAAATTATGAATATTTAATATGGTTTATTACGGGAAAATTACGAAATCACGTTTTTGGTAGAAAATTACGGAATCACTTTTTTTGGCGGAAAATTTATGAAATCACGTTTTTTGGCGGGAAAATTACGGAATCACGTTTTTTGCGGGAAAATTAGGAAATCACGTTTTTTGGTGGAAAATTACGAAATCACTTTTAATTTTTGCGAAAAAACTACAGAATCACATTTTTGGCTGAAAAATTACAGAATCTCGTTTAATCCTATGATAAAACAGGTTCATAGAGCCTGGTTTAGTCGAATTGAGGAATACTTCAAGCAAGTAGGATTCAACAGAAGCAGTTATGATCATACTCTTTTCATCAAAAAGGAAGGAGAAAAACACATCATGGTGAGTATTTATGTTGATGATTTGATATTTGGTGGGAATGATGAGTTTTTGCTTGAAGAATTCAAACAATCGATGCAAGAGTTTGAGATGATGTATCTCGGGTTGATGAGGTTTTTTCTGGGTGTGGAGGTTCGTCAAAATTCAGATGGAATTCACTTGTGTCAGAAAAATATGCTCAGGAGATGTTAGAAAGGTTCAAAATTGCTGACTACAATCCTGTCAAATACCCGATTTTTCCAGGAGCTAAACTTTCAAAAGAAGGAGCTTAGAAAGAAGTGGAAGATACTTTGTATAAGCAGTTGGTAGGGTGCTTAATGTATCTTACGGTTACAAGGCCTGACATGATGTATGTGGTTTGTTTACTCTCTCGTTTCATGGCAAAACCAAGGGAAGAACACATGTTGGCAGCAAAGAGAGCTTTGAGATATTTGAAAGGTACGTTGGAGCTTGGTATTTTTTATAAGAGAGAGAATGAGTTAAAAGTGGAAGCTTATACAAATAATGACTCTAGAGATGTTGATGATCGTAAAAGCACTTCAGGCTATGTGTTTTTACTAAGTGGAGCAGTAGTGTGTCGGAGTTCAAGGAAACAGGAAGTGGTGACTTTGTCTTCTACGGAAGTTGAGTACGTTGCTGCAACATCATATGTGTATCAATGCGTTTGGATAAAAGGAATCATGGCACAAAACTTCGGTGAAGAATGCAAGTGTATGGAGATTTATTGTGGCGATACTTCTTCAATTAAGTTGTCAAAGAATCTAGTGGTGCATAGGAGGACAAAGCATATTGATGTAAGAGACCACTATCTACGTGATCTTACAAACCAAGAAGTTGTGAAGTTGGTGTTTTGTGAAACGGAAGAACAAATTGAAGACATCATGACGAAACCGGTGAAGTCGGAGACGTTTATCAAGCTGCAAAGTCTTCTGGGAATGCAATCACAAGGAGTTTAAACTGGATGTTAGTATAACATGTCCAGTTTCAGGGACAGATTAGTTGGAATTGAATAAGTTTTCTAGGACTAAGTTATTGTTAGTGTTGCGTTTGTTTCGGTCAATAAGGCAAAGTTATAGGATCTGAGCCATGTTTTTTTGGTGTTGCTTTGTTTTCCTAGTTTCTCTCATTTTAGTTTGTTGTAAGACTATTTAAAGCCATTTCAATTTCAGTTCAATGTATCAGAGAATACTTTCTCAGAAACACGCAATTATTGCTATTACATATTAGAGACTTGGAGAGGATGTTACGACACTAATCCCTTCTTTAGAAAGGAGAAATCTTCTACAATTGATCATGGGATCAATGCTTCTCAGTTACAAATTTCAAATTTAATTTATCATTAACGCCACGATTTCAAAAATTAATTAGAGAAGAAAACATTTGTGTTGAAAACAAAAATCATTATGAATTTGGGCCAAAAGTTAAACGTTTGGATTATAAGTCCATTACTCAAATTCCAAATCTCAAAACCCAAAGTCATCCCGATTTGGCATGGGACGACTCGATTCAGCACACGTGTGCGCTTAGATATTTTTAATTTTTTGCTAACCTCCACAAATGGAATATTTGACACTAAAACTTTTTAGAGAATTATTTCAGAACTCCATTTCTCATTCAAAAGACTATTTTATGCTTCAATATATCATTATATAATCATCGTAATGACGATTTCATCATGCTTATGATCTGGTCATTCTGATTAGGACTGGGCATAATTACTCGTTACTCGGTTCGTACCCTCTACTCGATTCGTATCCAGCTTAAAAATTCAAGTACTCGTTATAGTCAAGACGAGTAACAGTAAGCTTATTCCATTTTATGTAAGTACAAATCAAGTATCAAATATCATAATTTTTTTTATACTTATTCCGTTACTTGCCTTGTTACTTGATACTTGATACGAAAATTACTTGATACTTTGAAACCCAATAACTAATATACCTAAAATGACGTTAGCCAATAAACCCAATAACTAAACCTCAATTACTTTAAAGGCTGCATAGAATATCTATCTTGTTCATGTTCCTGCCCGGGATTTTTTCCTTGGTTGTAGCTTCGCTCCTTGGGCTTACTCCCCGTTATTCTGATTTATCTTAAATAGACTGATTTTAAGATGTTTTGAGACTTTAGTTATTATGTAATTGTAATTTTGATTCAAGTATTTCAAAGACAAGTAATAAGTATCTTAGGTTCAAGAATTTAGGACAAGTAAAAAGCCTGGTCAAATACTTAACGGATATTCATTTTTTTAGCGGATATTTAATTTCACAGGTACTTGTTTAGGGTGGGTCAAATCCATGTCAAAAATCAATTAATTGAATGAGTTAAATCGGGTAGCAAGTACTTGTATTGTGCCAGGTCCTAATTCCGATAAACGGATTTACCATAGAATTATTCCATCAAAAATTGGTTGAGGCTACTTTATCAAAAACAAGTTCTAACACTATAATGGGAAGATGGGAAGAGACAAACCAGAACTTTGACCCATTGGTAATTTCCCCAAACTTCCGCATGAGAACATTGAGAAGAAATCAAGTTTTGAAAAGTACTATCGGGATAAAAACAAAATCTCCAGTCTTACTATTGAGTTTGGGTCTTTCCTCTCGTCAGCGGGATTCAAGCCAATTATTATAATCATTCCCCAAAATTAAGTCAAGAAAAGAAGTTCATAATTGAGATTGGGTCTACAAAGCTGATTAATTGATAATTATCTGCCTTTTTCATATTCAATATGATAATTTAATAATGGTGTACTTGCTGAAGACAAAACTATCTATCACTACAAAGTAATATTTTCTTATAACAGGGAAAATAAAAGATTTGCATTTTTCTTTTAATCATTGAAAGAGTTCACAGTAACCATGATTGAAAAATGTAGTAGAATGATTTAAACATTGTTTCTTCAACTGACATAGCTAATCATTCGACCACTAGATCGCAATGAATTGGTTAACAAATAATCTTTAATAATAGATCAAACGTCTATGTCGATTTTGGATTTGAGTTACGTGCACACACTTTCAAAGTCATGATTTACACATCAAGGTCACATCGAAAAACATAGTAGTATGTGAATCCACTATGTATATAAATGGTATTCGATATGTGAAAAAAATGTAAAGCGAAATTAAACGTTACCGTATATAAATTAAGATGTACGTGTATACTAAGGCACGCATTTATAACTTATCATTCTTGAAAAAGATAATAGAAGTCAATGGGGGCAAGTAATGAGGACATTTATGTGATTTAGAAAATGGATTAGCCCACCGCACACGGCAAGTAATAAGTCGATAACGAACAAGGCTCGTGACCGGACGATGACTCGAGTCGACATCCACGAACTAACAAATATTATTAACCTTTTTCTTTTGTTTTCTCCTTTTCTCGTACGTAAACGGGTTTTGCGTGAACCAACGGTAACATGTTCACACTAAACCTATATTTTCCTCTCTTTTTCTCTTTTTCTCTTTTACTCTTATGTTTTACAATTCTAACTGTAAAATCTTTTTTTTTTCTAATAATTGATGTATATACATCGAGTTGTAATTGGTGTAAAGTATAAATTCAATGTATATGCATGAAAACAACTTGGAAAATGATAATTGTTTTCTGGTTTGTTTTCATGCATATAGAAACATTGACTCTAACTGTTTAAGAGTATTTTATCGTCTCTTTTTTTGGTTTCGCATGTCGTTATGAATAAATACCATTCATGGAAATTGTAGAAATAAAGGTAAAACGGTGTTAAATTAAGAAAAATTGATCAAAAGCTTTAGGATGTCAAGCCAAGGATTTATAGCTTCTATAAATGATATGCTGAGAAATAATCCAAGAAAACTAGGCATTACTTGAATGAGAAAAAAGATTGATTCATGCTTCTCAATCTGTCTTGGCTTGGATAATGGATCATGAGGATGAGCTTACCAAAGAGAAGATTGTAAAATTAATCTTTCAGTAATTGAATGTTTGTGTACAGTAGAAAACATGTTTACCAATCTCTAGTTGGATTTAACAAAAACATGAGATATTACTAAAAAGATTTTGATCCACCCATTTGATATCCGGTTATACTGATTCTTCTAAAAGTAGTTTTATCTTTATTAGGACAAGAAGCACAGAAGACCAAATTTGGTTAGATAACACAAATGATGGTTCGAGAGGTTCAACAACTATTGTACGTAACTACTCTGTTTGCTTATTACAGTCTTAAATATTTCCACCAATATACTAAAGATATTGTTCGACTTTTCACAAAAAAAAAATATTGTTAAAAAAATATTGTTCGCCCAATATATTAAGGTGCAATTGATTGTGTATATATAACTTGAAAAAAAAATGAGTTAAAAAATGAGTTGAATATCATTTAACTCATGCGAAAATAGTAGATGAATAAATTTCACAATTGTTAATTTATAGTTTGTTTATTTTTCAAAACTTTTACTTGAATGAGTTAAATCACTTTACTAATTTTTCATCTTAAATAGTGAAAATTAGTTGAGTAGCTTTTTTCAACCCACTTTTTATTCAAACTATGAATAAGACTCGTGTGTATACGACGGAATACATTCTTAACATAGATGTATGTTTTTATGTAGTTTTTGATTATAAATTTTATTTTAGGAAACTTGTGAAAGTGCTAATTTTTAAAATACTAATTTTTTTTATTTGGATATATTCCAATACATATATCCTACATAAAAATTATTAATATTTATTAATATTAAATGTAGTTTTTTCTTTTATTCGTCGCCAAATGATGTTTATTTTCGCCAAAAAGAATTTTACGCTCCTTGTTTTACCTTCTTGCTTTTGTCGTCGCTTTGTTTTAGAGAATTAGATTTTGCAAAGACATCGTCTTTTTGAGAAGATTTAAAAAACAACTTCTGATTTAATCTTACCTTTCACAGTCGGTTGCAAGGTGATAGAGTTTGTTAGGGCGAAAGTTTTTCTGGCGAAAGTTTTTCTGATATGATTATGTTTCTCGATCATTTTTCCCTAGAGCATAAGAGTATATATTCAGAGGAGAGTAATAAGATTTTGTGAATGGTGAAAAGTTTTGAAGGATTTGTTATTTTTAATAATTTTTTTTGTCAAAAATTATGATTAGTATGTATACTTATTTATTGATTTTATAAATTTTTATTAATGACACTCATACAATTATGGGTACTTAATTTTAATTTATGAATCTTTCATTGATTAAAGTGGATTAATTTAGTATATGTATGTTGAACATAAAAATGGTAAATTACATAAAATCATTTTTAATCTTATTTTTAATATATTTTCTAGAAGATGATGTGACATAAGAATGAGTATTGAAGTGTCATATATTTGTGAGACCCAATTCTCTCTTTATAATAATTAATATATAATAGATTGTGCAAGCATTGACTTTTTCTAATATTTTTTTTTCTACATTTTTCGACAAGATCTGATCTATAACCCAAATTCTGGTAGGTAATGCCACATAGATAAAACGTTAACCATTTTTCTGAAAACACTTCCTTTCTTTCTTTTTCCTTTTTCAATTTTATTTTTTGATATCTTTTGTTTGACAAATCAAATATATTATATCATAAAAACCTTTACAAAATACAAAATCATTCTGATCAACCGTTGACGCAAATAGAATAAATTGTACACAATTTTGATGAGGAAGTGGAAGCAACCAAGATTTTTAATTGGAGTCTTACAGACTAACATATAGAATTGGTTACGTCCCTCCTTCATAGACTCGTAATTGTGTATCATTTTGCTGATTAAACTCCAAAATGCACGTCACGTTACTTTTATTATAAAAACTATTTGATTTGTTGTTAGGGAAGTTTCTGAATTTTGTCTTTCAAAATTCGATAGAACTTGCCATACCATTTCTTAATTTTTGTGTCATATTTTTTTTAAAAAGAAATAAATAATCTCATCACTATATTGAAAATTAGATATCTTTTCGCAAAGGTTATGATTTGGATTAATTAGCATAAACACAAATTGCTCGAATGAGTTTATGTTATAAATTTAAAACGAAGAACAATATGCTATAAGATTAAATTTTTATATAGATGATAGATAATCAAAAATTTTATCTCACGATAAAGGAGAATAGTTACAATCTCAAGTAGTAAGTTGTAAAGATATTTTGGAGCATATATGACATCAATAGTCCAAGTTTTTCAGTCGACAAGATATTTTTCACCAATTTTGGGCTAGTAGACCAATTGACCCAAACAAAAAAAAAACAGTATTATTATTCGATTCAATAAAAGTATGTATTTTAATAATAACAATTTTATTTTTAACAATAAAACCAAAACGACTTTGTGCAAATTGTTATGCTGTCCACTCACACACGCATCAATAAATAAAGAAAAAGCTTAAACCCGGTCAAAGATTATCACAATTGCTCGTTGACCATTTAAGGGTATATTCGTCTTTTAACAAAAATAGACATCCACTGGGCACGTATCTTCTTCTTCCTCTCTTTAATCAAAAACCAATTTTTTACTCTGATTGTTATTATACGAATAGGTAAACCACCGGAAAATTCATACCGGAGATACAATATCCCGATCAACTTCTTCTCCGGAGAACAGAAATATTCAAAGCTTCTTTTTACTTTCTAGAATAACTGAAATCTAATCGAGGAAGATGAAGAGAAAGCTCAGAGTTAAAGAAGAACAAAGCTCAAAAGGTATTTAGATTTTTTTTTTTTTAAGTTTTAATTTTCTTTGATGATAATCTAAAACTCTAATTAGAGTCTATAATATCGGCCATTAATGAAGGAATCAGTTTCTTTGTCTCTCTTTCTCTCTCTCTCTCTCTCTCTCTCTGTGTATTTATTTTGATGTGTACCGTTGGGGAGCTTGAGAGCTTTTATTAGCTCAACTAATTCCAACTGGTTTCGAGGTCTTAGGGTTTTAGCTTCACTGGAGAATTGAATGATCCATGGTCAGAAATCGATTCCATCAACAATCAACGAAGATGGTGGTGATGATTTCGCAGAAATTGAATTTGATTATGGTTATCGTAATCGTAATCGGAGAACGAGTGTCATCCACCGCTGCTAATTTCACTGAACCTTGTCACGGAAGATGCGGTAAATTGACTTTGCCTTATCCTTTTGGGTTCTCTCCTGCTTGTCGCATCCGATTCGAATGCTCTGCTGCCGAGGAAGCCAAGATCGGAGGCTTTTCCGTTCAAAACGTGACGGAAAACAGTATATTCGTCGGCCTCCCACACAATTGTACTCGGAAGATTGAAGATATGAATCCTCTATTCGGCGAGCATTTCGCACCGACGTCGCAAAACAGTTTCTTGATGGAGAATTGTAATCGTACAACTGATGGATGCTCGATCAAGCAGCAGTTCTTGGAGGATGTGTTGAAACTGAAAAGCTGCAATTCCACTGGAAAATTCAGCTGTTTTTCTTTAGACACGAATTCGAGTTCGAAAAACTCATCTAACTTTTTCGGTATGAATGAATTGAGGGGCAGTACATGCAGTTTCTTGTTCTCCTCGATAGCTTTTGAGTCTGTAGGTGTGAATGCGGGAATTGCGCTAGAGTTTGAGCGAGTAAGGTTAGGTTGGTGGCTAAATGGAGATTGCGAAAACAATCCTTGCGCGAAAAAGGCCAAATGTACTCCTGTTGACACCCCACATGGAAAAACAGGATATCGGTGCTCATGTCTCGAGGGTTACCACGGAGACGGATATAACAATCTTTGCCGGAGAGGTTAGTCAATCTATAGTCTTTGTTTCAACATTTGTATTCAAGGCTAAGTAGTAAGAACACATATGGATTGAGGTGGGAATGGTTTTGAGTCTGTCAATTTGGAATCTAGTTTGTGTTCTTTGTGAACCAAAATTGAAAATGTTTTGTTAAAGCTGTAATATAATATTGATCTACAGATTATTAGTTCTTAATATGTCTTAAGTGTAGGTAACAGATGATGTTCTGTTTTCGAAATTCATAAAGCTTTTTATTTTTTTGCTGACTGGTTTCCTCTATACTCTTTGCAGTACTACCGGACTGCCACGGTTCAAAGCTCGTCTGGGGACATTGTAGATCGAATCTTGTTACAATTGTAGGAGGTAACAGTCGCTTTAGTGTTTGTATGTCATTTTAAGTTTTGTTATGGATCTTTGACTAGAGTCATTTGCTACATATAGGAACTGTTGGTGGAGCGTTTTTGCTAGCTGGCTTGGCTCTTTTGTTCTATTGTAAGCGGAGACGGTCTACTCCCTTGAGAAGCCATTTGAGTGCCAAGCGTCTTTTGTCTGAAGCTGCAGGCAACTCAAGTGTCGCCTTTTTCCCTTACAAGGAAATCGAGAAAGCGACAGATGGTTTCTCTGAAAAGCAGAAGCTAGGAATAGGCGCATATGGTACAGTCTATAGAGGAAAGCTCCAAAATGATGAATGGGTTGCTATCAAAAGACTCAGACACAGAGATTCAGAAAGTCTTGACCAAGTCATGAATGAGATCAAGCTTCTTTCCTCTGTGAGTCACCCGAATCTTGTCCGTCTCTTAGGATGCTGTATAGAACAAGGCGATCCGGTTCTCGTTTATGAGTACATGCCGAATGGAACTCTATCAGAACATCTACAAGGAGATAGAGGGAGCGGTCTTCCATGGACCGTCCGCCTCACTGTTGCCACTCAAACAGCTAAAGCAATCGCATATCTCCACTCTGCGATGAACCCACCGATCTATCACCGTGACATCAAATCGACCAATATCCTTCTTGATTATGATTTCAACTCCAAAGTTGCGGATTTTGGACTCTCTAGACTGGGTATGACGGAAACTTCCCACATATCAACGGCTCCTCAAGGGACTCCTGGTTATCTTGACCCGCAGTACCATCAATGCTTCCATCTTTCTGACAAGAGCGACGTCTACAGCTTCGGAGTTGTCCTTGCCGAGATTATAACGGGATTGAAAGTTGTTGATTTCACTCGGCCACATACTGAGATAAACCTAGCAGCTCTTGCTGTTGACAAAATCGGATCAGGTTGTATCGATGAGATTATTGACCCGATTATCGACCTGGATCTCGATGCATGGACTCTCTCATCGATACACACCGTAGCTGAGCTCACATTTCGATGCTTAGCTTTCCACAGTGACATGAGACCGACAATGACTGAAGTAGCAGACGAGCTCGAACAGATACGGCTCAGTGGTTGGATTCCAAACATGAGCTTGGATTCACCAACCGGTTCTCTCCGGTCATCTGATCAAGGAAGCGAAAGATCAACTAAAAAGTCATCAACAGGAAGTAGAAGACTCGTTATCCCTCAGAAACAACCCGAATCCCTCGCTTCCGTCGAAGAGATTAACGATAGCTCACCTGTCTCGGTTCAAGATCCTTGGTTAAGTGCACAGAGCTCACCTTCGACAAATACATTACTCGGTAACATTCCCAGGTGATAATGAGATCTTAAAACACTTTTACCACGTCCTTGTTTATATAAGTCCCTCTACGTGTAGCTTTTACATCATTCAATGTTCATAATGGTAAGTAGAGATATTAGCAATAAAGAAAACAGGTTTATACATGAGTTATGATGTAAACGATCTTGAAACAAGATCTTTCACACAGTACCACATAAAGTTTTGTAAGAATCTTCTAATCTAAGGTATCTTACATTCTATCAAATAGAGATTATATAAGGAATAACAAAGCGGATTAATTTTCTCTTTCATTAGCACTTACATTCTTCGTTGGTTAGATGATACATTACAAATAATGTATTTTGCACTATACAATAAAATATCATTTGGTTCAATTTTTAATCACAAATTAGTAGGTTATATATAGTGGGTGTTTATGGTTGACTTAAGAAACAGATTACTTTAATGTTTAAATTGTTTTGATTAAATTTGAGACAGGATTTGAACGCGTTTTTAGCTATTATTGTCTGATAAGTTGCTAACTAATATTCATGTAATTCATTAAAAAAAAATTGTTATTAGTGTTTCAAATATAAAATGAATTAGTTAGCCTACCAACATTATTAGTCTATACCTATGTGGAGCAGGAACCAACTACAAATAATATTTTGATTTTATCGTTATATGTCTTAATTCATTATATAGAGTCTATTAAGCATTAGACAATAGTCAACTTCAGAAAAAAGAAAAAAAAGGCAATGACCAAAAATGTGACGTTATTAAATCATAAATCTTTACTCATCAAAATTCCGGAAATTTAGGGATAAAAATGGCCTAAAAATGGCCTCTTGCTAGAATTTCACAATAAATGAAATTTCAGACTTTTTTTTGTTTGGTCAAGTGAAATCTTGCACATTAACGTTGAGTTTTGGTGTTATATTTTAAACTAGATAACGTCCTTGTATTCGGGACAAATTTTTTTATTGTAAAATACAGTTGTAAATTATGATTATAAAATGTTTTCAACGAATATACATACCTAAGTATATAAGCTATTGACTATGTATTATATAGTAAAATGTGCTAACAGGTGTGATTGATTGGGTAGTATTATATAACAGGATTGCAAAATTGAGAACACTAAATCGAAATTTAGATTAATCACTAAAACATGTTACAAATTTGGTATTTTTGTCACTTAAAACATCTATAATTACTAATGGGGGATCTGTTGACAAAGTCAGATTATATATATATATATATATATATTTTTGGTAAGTAGAATTTGAAACTCATACTAATCTCTGACGAATATTAAAAACCCGGTATTCTTACCATTTACAACGTGATTAGTGTGTTCTTGTGCATTTTTAAGACTATTCAGATTTAAGATGCCTAGCAAAGTAAGTAAAACTTACACTTCGCGGTTAGACATTATTATACCCATTTTGATTAATTTATTAGATATTATTGAAAACTAATACAAAATTGAGGAGCTCAACATAAACTCGGACTCTTCGATGAAGTCAAACGGAAGAAGCAACTGAGAAGCTTCGTTGTAATTACTGAAAGTCTTGAGTTTTTGAATTTTTGGAAGAGAAGATGTTTGGGTATGCGGTGGAGATAAGAGGCGCAATTTCGTCCTATGTTTGTTAGGCCGTTTCTGTGGAGTTCGTGGCCTTTTTGTTGATATTGACGAGAATTGAGAAATGTTTGACTCCAAGATTGTAGATGACGGCGAAGGAGTGTTGTGTGACGCTGACAATTCCACCATATAGGCGAAGCGGCCGCTGTACTCAAAGATCTGATTGGAAATTCGATGAAGCATTGTAAAGAAGATAAAGACAATATTAACTATTGGCCTAACTGGTTTAACCACAGCGAATGTGGTTGCAGTTGTGGGAGTTTGCATAAACGGATGGTTGCGGTTTTTAGCGTTACTATGCATTTTGAACGACTGGTTTAGCATTTGAAAATGATTAGGTTTACGGGAGGTTTACGACTGGTTAACCAGCGGTTGCATCAGCGGTTAGATAAAAAATAACCAAGATAAATATAATATATTATTTTAAAAAGGTATAAAAACACAAAAAAATTATATTGTTATGATAAAATATAAAAATATTGAGCACGAATAATTAAAAATCATAATTAAAGTACTTAATAATTATGCAAAACCAATAAATTTTATAGTGAAATTCTTATTAATTGTGCATTTGGTTCATCACTAAAAATTGTATCTAGTAATGTGAGTAATGTGACAAATTATAAAAAATGTGCTTGAATTAATAGATCTTCCTGATTGCCTTTATAAATGTAATAAAGTTTCTTCAATGAATTCAAACGACTTTTGGCTCGACTCCAACTCAAATCAATTCCAAACTGGTCGTAAATATTGAAAAAATATTTTTTTGAAGTTCACTTAGAAACCATAATTTTAATAGAGAAAAACAAAATAGAGAGGATAGGATTAGAAAAAAATAATTAGGGTTTGAAAACAGAGAACGTGATTATATATATATAGGGGTAAATAGATAATTTTTTTTTTAGGGTTTAAAATCGTTTGAGTTTTGGAATGTGGGTTCGAGTCCTGTTGATTTTTTCATAACGCATATTAGTTAAGGTCTAAATTTTGAATTTAATAATGGTTCGGGTCGAAAAATGTATTTTGCTGTAGTTTAAATATTAAAAAAACTATATGCAAAAAGTTCGAGTTGATTTTGGCCTTGTTTAGATATACTTATTATTATTTTTCTTTAATTTAAAGATTTGAAAAAAAAAATTATGGTTTATTTATAGCTATTAATTTTGAAGAAAAACATTTTGAAATTTAACGTTTTTTCTTTTACTAGAATGACAGTTAATCTTTTTATAGTATAATATTGTTAGAAAGATCTAGATAACGCAATTTTTAGGATAATTTATGTAAGATTCACTTAAATACAAACATTTTTTTTTTTTTACTTTTTAAGTGAGATATTTTAAGTCTCTTAACGCTTAGAATTTCCATTGAATAAAAATAAGTTTGTTGATGAACTTGTAAAGAAACTACAGATAACTGAAAAGAGTGGCAATAATTCCATTTTTTGAACCGTCTGATGATATATCTTATGGAAATAGATAGGTACCAGATTTTAATATTAGGTACGATTTCTGAAAATATTAGATATCGTTAATCAAAATCCATCACGGCACCAAAAAAAGTTTATATTCCACTATCATTTTGCTGAGGTAACTTTTTTTTGCTGACATTTATTGTATCTTTTTAGAAAACAGTATATTTTTTTTTTCGTCAAAATTATATTTTAGTTGTTAAAGAGTATAATTTCACAGTATTCTACATTGTTCATTTACCAATCCCTTGGAAACGAACCTCACGTCGTCACTGAATAATAAATATCATAAAAAATCTCAAAGATATTCTTGTCACCAACTTTGCATAACACGTTTAAGACTTAAAAATCGCAAATTTCTTTTCAATATTTACGAAAGCAGTGTTTGTGTTTCGTGTCTAAAACTAAACCACTATAACTGGTGAATAAATGATACAAGAGAATCTAGACTACATACATAAATTGGAATTATAATTTTCCTTGTCTTTTTTTTTTTTCCTTGTCTTTCATTACTTGACTTTGGCCCTGTTCGTTTTCTCATCCAGATGATCCATCTAGATGAAGATGAAAATTAGTGTTCGTTTAGTGTTAAAAATGACAACCATTCAAATGGTTCATCTAGATGAGTTTGGAAAATTTAGGCAAAAATTTTAAAATGAGTTGGATGAACCAAGTTGGACCATTTGGATGGAGATGACTTTCCAAAATTTTGTAATGTCTAAAATACCCTTATTTACAATTATAACTCAAATAATATAAACTATATATAGATTTCATATTTTTATTTAAAAAATCATAATATTGCACCAATTTTTTTTTTTCTAAAACCGTAAAATCACGGACTAATAATTTCCGTCAAAATCATAAAATCTCGGAATTATGTTTTTTAACCAAAATCTTAAAATACTGTAATTCCATCAAAACAAAATCTTTTTGCCGAATTATTCAAAACTGTGTTTCCCGTCAAAACCGAGAAATCGGAAAACGCAATTTTCCCGCCAAAAACCTAATTCCGCAATTTTGCGGTTTTGGCAGAAAAATTGGAGAAATGTGTTTTTCGGCCAAAATTGAAATAAAAAACGCAATTTCCCGCCAAAACCTTAATTCCGCGATTTTGCGATTTTGGCGGGAAAATTGGAGAAATGTGTTTTCCCACCAAAATCAAAATCGGAAAACATAATTTTCCCGCCAAAAACTTAATTCCGCGATTTTGGCGGGAAAATTGGAAAAATGTGTTTTTCCGCCAAAATCAAAATCGGAAAACACAATTTTCCCGCTAAAAACTTAATTCCGCAATTTTGCGGTTTTGGCGGAAAAATTAGAAAAATTGATTTTCCGCCAAAATTGAAATTGGAAAACACAATTTTCTGCCAAAAATCGGAGAATTAGGTTTTCCCGCCAAAACCGTCAAATTACGATTTTGGCGGGAAAATTGTGAAATATCGTACTCCCTTGAAACCTCAATTCCATAATTTCCCGCTTAAATCGTGATTTTATGGCGGAAGAAACTTAATTATATGATTTTGCTGTTTTGACGAGAAAACGTTATTCCATGATTTTATGGTTTGGCAGGAAAACATAATTTTTTCAATTTTCATTATATTTTAATCAATAATTAAAATCATTATATATTTAAGATTATGATTAGATCAAAATATGGGTATTTTAGTCATATTCTAATTATATTCATCTAGATGGAGATGAATATTTACAAAAATGAATCATACAAACAAAGGTTCATCCAGATGCTCCATTCAAATGAACATCCAAAAATTGAAACGAACAACATTCAAATGAAGCATCTGGATGGAACATTTAAATGAATCATCTAGATGAAAATGTCAGATGAGCAAACGAACATGCCCTTTCTGTTAAATGACAAGAGTTTAAACAGGTTCCAAAATGAGTACAAAATATTTTAAAATGTTATGCTTTCGAGGCATTTTTAAAAATGTTTGTGACAAGATTACTATGAGTCATGTTAGTAAAATATAATCTGTTAAAATGTAATTATATTACATGTAGGCGCGAAGCTGTTTCTAATATATTAGAGCAGTGTCAATGAGAGTTCTTATTTGAGTTTTTTAGAATATAAAATTTAAAAAAAAATAGAAAGATAGGAGAGAGAGTCAAAAGAGGTTCTCAAATAAGAACCCATGAGATCTTAATAAGAAACCCATGTAACACTTATTTGTTTTAGATTAATTCAAATTTGATTTTAAAATTAAAATTTAATTATATAATTATTTTATATTAAAATATTATTATTATTTTTATTTTAGATATTTTTTAGGTATTTAATGGACGAGGATGCCTCATAGGACAATTAGAAAAAAACAATTGTCTTCTCGTTTTCTTGTCAACAGTCGTTTGTTTTTTTTTCTTAACTGATTCTTTTAGCTGTTTTGTTAAAATTGATTTATTGCACTTCTAAGATTCTCTGTGTTTCTTTATATAATTTTCTCGTAAATATTAAGAATTTATTAGATATATTTGTAACTAGAGTTAGATATTTATATGCTTTTGATAGACGCCCTTCCTTTTGTGGATCCTATCAAAGATTATACACAATCAATCATTTTGAGTTGTGTAACTTTAGTTTTTTATTAACTTTTTTCTTTCTTTTTGTGGATGTTGATTCATCACTATTGCCTGTATATACCTAATCATTTACCATTTATCATAATCCGAGGTAATGATGTATGCAAGATATTTTCTTATTAATTAATTAATAAAAAATCAAACAGATATCAATTATTAGCTTTGTAACACAGTTAACCAAATGAAATGTACGTAGTAACCTTACTTAATTAGCCTAAGTGCCTAACTAAGTGCCTAATTCTAATTCTAGCTGTACACGTCAAGGAAAAATATCGGAGGGACATGAAGTCAATGTACAAGATGACTCTAATAAAGATCTCTATACATAAATAAGCCCAAGAGTATGGAATAAAAATTTTCATTTATTAATTCGTAGTTAAATAACATCTTGTAAATTTTGGAACCGCAAGTTAACAGTGAAAATACAAAATTATGAAACGACAACAACATTGAGACTTGAGAGACTAAACCACAATCTACTATTTACATTATGCATTAGGTCTAGACAACCTTTGGCCAATGGAACAACGTAGGCAAGAGAAATCAAGATTAATAAATACAAGTTTGTCAGGTCTTGATCGAGTGGCCAACACCGGGGCTGTGACCTGGTTCGGTAGGCCGGAAAGCATCAACACCATAAATATCCTTGCTCCTCCTCGTCTTGATGCTTCGTTGAAGATCATCTGATTCATTGAGAGTGTCCTTGTGATGATGATGATGGTGATGGTCATGGTGATGGCTTGAACGTTTCTTACATGAATAATCTTCTGGATGATTACACCTCAAACGAGTACCCTGCGCCTCGTTGATGAGTTCACAAAAAATGAGAATACTAAGGAAAATGTAAATTACACGACGGGTCTTTGCCATATCCAAACTATAAATATAAATAAATAAATACTTTTTGTTTACTTAGGTTTAAAAGTATTTGATCGTGAGTAAGAAATATATGATATATGTATAATGAAAGGTTTAAAATAATGATTTAGAGTTTGAGATTGAATGTGGCTATTTAAAGACAAAGTGGACTTAAACGATTGAATCCGATGTTCCTAAGTTATTGATGGAAAACGACCGTACTTTTACTGTTCTCGGAGCATGAAAGACCCCATTTGTAATCTAGGACTTATATTTATTGTATACATAAATATTTTATTCTATCGTACAATCTAAACTTTGGAACATTTTTGTTAGTATATGATTTTTTTTGAATGACATATTGTTCTAAGTTATTCGATGTGAATATATGTAGGTTTAAGCAGAGTATTCGATGCCAATAGATGATTATATACTGAAAAATATACAAAACTATCTTCCTCCGCATATATATATATTTTTTTGATGAAATGTTAAATTTTTAGATGAAAATAAGAATGAACATTTACAAATGATGGTAAACCAAGATATGAAAACAGAGAATAAGCCTTAGCCATAAGACTTTACCAAGAAAACAAAAGCGATAAATATTACAAAACATCACATATTGTAGTCTTTTATGTTCCTTGAAGTTGTGTCCATCGTGTGCCTAATCCCCCAAATTTTGAGACTAAGGGATATTTGAGTGAAGTGATTCTTCCGGTGATTCCTTTGAGTATGATTTGAGCTAGTTGTTGAGTCGACTTGGTTCACGATTGATGTTTCCGGTCATTTCTTTCTCGCCAACGGTTGTAAATAGTCGCTTGAAAACAAAGAAGAAGGAGCGTATAGTCCGTTATGTTTAACCTGGAATGAGTAAGTGAACGTAGAGTATTTGTCCAATATGGGTTTATAGTTCACCAAGGAGAGGCTTTGGAATCGATTAAATAGAAAAAAGAGTAGAATACAATAACTTAATATACCGATCCATTTATGTAATTTTTTCATTGCATGTGAGATCTATGCAGGCTTACGCCATATATATATTTTAATTAAAGAAAGTTATATCTTCGTAAAAGTTGTTAAGTATTTAGAGGCTCAAAAGGTGATTACTTTATGAGCTTAAACCTTAGCAAACCAAGATCTGAAGTTGTTTGATGCAAAAAAAAACTGAAACAGAAAGTAAAGCAGAGACTGAAGCAGAGTCTAAAGAAAAGGATGGGAGCACACACACATTTAACGAGTTCAGTAGTGTCAATGTGACACTACCTACATCTCGCCGAGACCTTTAGCTCGGAATCCACTATAAACGAATCAGAGATACAAGTATTACAATGTGAAAACTCCTACTAGCTAACACATTAATACTCTGTACTACTTTCTGATCTACTTGGGAAAACTCTAAAAGCTTATGCCTTTAACAATGGCTTTCTCTCCTTAGTTTATGTGTGTTTCTCTGTGCAGTAACACACTCCTTTTCTTACATCCTCTCTCAATCTTCATATCAACTTATATATGGGTGACACCTCAACCCTAGTGCAACTCCCCAAAACGCCAAATGTCTCACACTCTTCTCTTGCGTTTTGTTGCTTTGACAAAGTCTTCAACTTTGTCATTAATGCAAGATAGTACAAGCTTGTCTTCTTACTCCAGCAATTACACCAATGCAAACACTCTTCCTTGTGGTCCCAAGGATTTTAACCCAACCCAAGTAAAGTTACTTTTAACTTGAGTTTTACATTTGGTTTGCATTTACTCTTGTTTGCTTTTCTATCTCATGTTCACATCTTCACAAATCTCCACCTGAGAACATGAAGATCAAGACAAAGCAACTTGCACTTAGCTTGAAGAGAGATATCCTTCTTCCCGTTCTTTTGGATTCCAGTCTCGGTCTTGAGTATGATTACTCATCCTTGATACTTAGCCGTTTAATCACCATAAACATGCTTCATCCTTCAGCATTTAACTTATGTTTAATGCATTTCAGCTGTGACTAATCACCTTGCTAAACTTGAGCCACCAACACATCCTCAGTTCATCAGAGTTGTGAAAACCAGCCCAATACAAACGTGTATTAGGCTCAACTCTTCAATGATCCCTTCTGGATGCATTTAACTTGGACACTTGATGTCATCGCTCATAAAACTCCATTAACAAGTTAAGAAAATGCCTCCAGCTTGTTAATCTCAACAGAAAACTCCATAAGCTTCACCGCTTATAACTGTCACACATTCTCCATCTTAGCTTCTGTTAAAGCCATTTCCCTGATGTAGTGACTGACATACAATATATCCCTCTGCAAAACCTGATTCCCTTGCTAGCTTCTTAGGATTTCCTCATGCGCATTGAGTTCAAAACCCCTTTCATTCACTTGAATCATATTCAGACAACCGAATCATCTTAACTCAAACTTGAAGCTCTTGATTCACCATGTAAACAATCTCAAAAGCTTGTTAAGTACCACAAAAGCTTAAGATTACCTTTTACAAACATGTCAACAAAACCAATCCAGAACATAGCCCTTGTTCAACCGTTTTGGTTAAACACCCAACAGTCTTTAAACTTGTCTCCCATCAGCAAAATCTTGTGATAACCTGAGACAACAATGTACAACTACTTTCGCATCAAATCTTGAACCTGATGCACTTTCTGTCGTAGAACAGACCTGCCACAAAACTCTACCAAACGACTTGAACCTTGCACCATTCAATTCCCAGACTTAAACCAAAGCCCCTTTCTTCTTTATCAATACCTGATACTTGAAGAAACTCCACTTGAATGATCTGCAACAGTCTTTCCTTGAGAATATACTTACATATACTTTTCTTGATGCAAACATAACAACTTTAAACTCCTTAGTTGTTGTCTTCCAAATGCAGTTCTGAATTTCCTGCATTTGACTCCTTTCTAGAACTTCTATTTATTTGCTAACACCACTTTTGAGATGAGTTATGTATCGTGTTTGATACACAACACTTCCACAGCTTCTGCTGGACTTTCACAACCTTGACACAGCTCCTGCTGCACTTGTGCTTGTCTCTCCTACAAGCATTTCACTGTCTTTATCTCAATGCATTGGTGTCTTCTCTGAAGAAACACTTCCAGATACTTTCAACTCCTTTCTACAAGCATGCTACTTGTTTCTAAAAGTCCTTATCAACAACCAGCCTAAAAAAACCAAACCTGGAGACAACCTCTACCCTTAGATTGTCACCTTATTGCAGCTGAATACATGTTGATAACCACCAGTTCTTGACCTGCTATTTACCTAGCAAACTGAACTTTCAAGAACCATATCCAACAGTGAGTTATGCAGCCTTAAACTCATTGTTTTTGAGCTAAACACCCAAGAGAACATCCTTGAACATAGCTCCACCAAGAACCATATCTATCTTGATGTTACTATGCCTTTGTAAGCTCAGGTTCACTTCTTTGAGTTATGCCACTCTTCACTATTGCTTGAACAAATCCTCACGTTCTTCTATATCAGAAAGTTAATCATGGCTCATCGCTTGAGAAAGTGTGTCTGAAACTATGTCAGAAACTATGTCTGAACCCTTGACACATCTTTTTCCTCCTTGTAGCCACTCCAACTGATCCATTTATACCCAAAGAACACCAAGAACCTTGTTCAACAACCATGCCTCATCTTGCCGAGACATTCTCTATAACCAGCAACCTTCTTATCTCTACTTGGAAATCTCTTCATGATTTAATAATGCAACAACTTAGATTGATACACCATTACATCATACCTCAATCCAATGATCAAATCTTGTAGTTATTTGCAGCCAAAAAATGCAACACATACATGTCTTGTACCACTGTTAAAATAACAGAACACACCGCCTAACTCCCTTAGCTAGGAAGACTTTCGACACAAGAACATAGCACATCCCGCTGCACCTCAACATTGAGAGACACACCTCATGACCCATAAAGTCTCTAATGCTTTTAGCTTCCAAATCATCAGATTCTTCTTTCTTGCTTGAAGATCTGATACAATACAAGATCATCTTTGAGAAAACAATGCTCCACCCGAGATAAGAACCCTTTGATTCCATAGATTCATTCCAGCAGTATTACTTTGTGTAACACAACACACAAAACTGCACATAAACATGAATCTATGATGCTGCTTTAATATGCAAGAGTTTACACTCAAAATATAACCTCAAATACTGTCCAGCCTTGACTAAACAGACTTAAAACCTCCACTGCCTTCCCTCTGAAAATAGCAGTCGTGTAGCTTCTTGCTCTCCAACTGATCCACCCACTGTAGATTCCATTTCACAAGAATTTAAAGCTACACACACAGAGACAAACTTGTAGCAATAATCCCTTTTAAAACTCAGCCTAAACCATTGAAGTATACTTGTCAAGTCTCCCACTTGTACCAGCTTACACCAATACAAATTCTGATATACCAACAACCTCCCATTGCTTCAGCACATCTTCCTGACGCAAAACAGAACTGCCTGACATAGATTACAAACTGCCTGATGCAGAACAGAAACAACCTTTGTTGTTTCACCCTTGCTGTCCAATAGACCTGACTTTGTTCATGCATACTTCTTGACTTGATTCACTCAAAACTGATCTGCAACTCCTTTCATAAAATCCAGAAAGCCATAATACTTCACAGCCTAATACCCACAAAATTCAAGCTTCTAAGGCGTCCCTTAGTCCCAAAAATTTTATGAGTTTTCGAGGTTGTGATTACAACACCACCTGTGACTGATTTAACCACACTGAAACTTGGCCAATCCCTTGTGAAATCAGTACACACCCTTGTGTTCTAACCTGCTTTCATTCCTAACAAATATGTATATCTTGAGTAAATCACAATCTTCAATAAACACCATCACAAATACCTTGTGACCGCAGCGGAATGAGACTTGCTGTCTCCCAACATTGAGTCTTGATATTGATGCTTTGATTCTTACATCAACCTTTTCAACCGGTTCTTCAACATTGATCAGGAACACCCATCTTTGATCCTATGCTTCTCTGCTACAGTTCCTGATGTACTTCTTAACCTTGCAACACTCTTCTTGTGAGTAATCTGAATCCTTCTCACTATGTTGCATATTCTTGTACCCTTGATAGACTAGAGACAACCTGATTTTATAACCTTGAAATCACCTCACTTGATTCACACTTCCATTGTGAATCTCTCCTTATGGTACTAGCTTGTCCACGACTTACTTTCACACTCAATTTCAGACCATAACCAAAGCTTTCTCCTTTGCTTTTTCTGTCTCCTCATGTTGCTACCTCTGTTCCTAACTCTTTTGAACCAGAAAACCTGCAACTACAACAGAAACTGCAACTGCTTTGTTCTTCTTCATCCCTGAGCTACTTTGTGAACTGCTTCATGAACCACCAAATTGAGTCTTACAACTCATTCTCCTCTGACTTGAGCTGTTAACCAACAAACTTATCTTGTTTTACAGCCTGAGATACTCTTATCTCCTTAATGTTTCTCAGCACTTGAGAAAACACACTGATGCTTCACCAAGAAGGAGTCTAATAGCTTATTCCTCTCCTTAGCACCATTAACCAAGAGCTCTTGCTTGCTGTTTCACCTAAGACGTTTCTTGTCTTCCCACTACAAAGCTCTCCAAGGAAAACAAAGTGAACTCTCAAAGGAAAGGAGCCTTCTTGCTCTACTCTTCCAAAGATCCAACCTTTTCATTTCTTTTCACTTTCTTTCTTTCTCTAGATCTCTTCTCTTTTAGATCTGAATCTTCTTTCTCTCTTTTTGCTTCTGCTTCTCCCAGATCTGAGACTTGCTTCTTGAAACTCATGTTATCCACGAGTTTTTCTTACCTCAGAGCAAATTTCCCACAAGCATCAAACTCAACCACTTCTACTCTTGAAAATACCATGATTCTTGGCTTGAAAAATCACAAAACACACAACCTAGGCTCTGATACCAATCTGTTAAGTATTTAGAGGCTCAAAAAGTGATTATTTTATGAGCTTAAACCTTAGCAAACCAAGATCTGAAGTTGTTTGATGCAAAAAAAAAACTGAAACCGAAAGTAAAGTAGAGACTGAAGCAGAGTCTAGAGAAAAGGATGGGAGCACACACACATTTAACGAGTTCAGTAGTGTCAATGTGACACTACCTACATCTCGCCGAGACCTTTAGCTTGAAATCCACTATAAACGAATCAGAGATACAAGTATTACAATGTGAAAACTTCTACTAGCTAACACACTAATACTCTGTACTACTTTCTGATCTACTTGAGAAAACTCTAAAAGCTTATGCCTTTAACAATGGCTTTCTCTCCTTAGTTTATGTGTGTTTCTCTGTGCAGTAACACACTCCTTTTCTTACATCCTCTCTCAATCTTCATATCAGCTTATATATGGGTGACACTTCAACCCTAGTGCAACTCCCCAAAACGCCAAATGTCTCACACTCTTCTCTTGCGTTTTGTTGCTTTGACAAAGTCTTCAACTTTGTCATTAATGCAAGATAGTACAAGCTTGTCTTCTTGCTCCAGCAATTACACCAATGCAAACACTCTTCCTTGTGGTCCCAAGGATTTTAACCCAACCCAAATAAAGTTACTTTTAACTTGAGTTTTACCTTTGGTTTGCATTTACTCTTGTTTGCTTTGCTATCTCATGTTCACATCTTCACAAAAGTGATTAAACCTCTCTAACAATATACAACGAAGAGAAGAAAACAAAGAATAACTAAAATCTTGCTCATGGTTTCACGCGCCCCCAATCTCTCCCAACCCGAACCCAGTCGAGAAACCAAATCCATTTGCTGCGTTTGCCTCTCTGGTCACCGTCACTCCTCGCCATGGTCGTGATAGGGCCCCGTTTCTCTTCCATCATGTTATTCTGGCGATTGCACCGGCGATTTGACTAGAAAACAAATCAGAACTGTGTGGCTTGGTCGGTGGTGGTTCAACTTGTGGCGGAACTGGCGTTGGCTAGTCGTGGTTCTCTTGGTGAACGTGACGGCTCCATCTCTCTAGCGAGCTCTCTCTCTCTCACAGTTGCTCGAGGACAATGGTTTGTTTTGAGAAAGGTCTCTCCATGGTGGTAAGGAGCGTGCTCTCCTCGCTCCTTGATCGGTGGTGTACCTTCTTGGCTTATGCTAGGTGGTGGTTACTGGGGATCTGGCGGCGGATCTCCTCAGGTGGATGCTCGGCGAAGTTTCTTGCTTCGTCCGGGATAAAGCTTGTGCTTTTCCTTCCATCCGTTGGCTACTTGTCTTCCGCTTCACTTGTCTTTTCTCCCGCCCTGTGGTGGCGCCGTTGGGCTCTCTGTTTTGTCAGAATCTCAAGGTGAGTGATGTCCTCTGCTGGTTGAGTGAGTTTCCGGTAATAGAGGATAACGATTAGGTAACTTGCTCAGACCACTCCGATTTAGAGCTTTCACCTTCACTGGGGGTCTTGTTGTTTGAAGCTAATTGTTAGTGTGGCTCTTAAGTTGCTCAAGCCAGCTTCTCTTTCTTCCTTGGGTCAACTATAAGCCTCGCATTTCAGACCAGCTCCTAAGCCAAAAGTGTTGGTTTAGCACTGTAAACTTGTTTTGGTTCGAGACTTGATATGATTTTGCAAGACGCTTGTGAGTTTCGGTTGGAAGGAGTTGATGTTTGGATTGATCATATGATTGAGGGCTGCCTTTGATCTTTTCATCTATCAACTCCACGCATATCCGGCCATGTCGACCTAGTGTGTTTGTTATCCGGCCTTGATTCGCTTCCTCCTTTTCCATTACCCTCTTCCGTCAGCTAAGTGATTAGTTATAGGCTCCTGAATATTCAATTATTGGTAGAGTTTCTCTGTGATTGTTATCTGCGTCTAGGAGGTGCTAGTATGGTTGTAGGGGATAAGATGTTGCTTGAGTCCGTGCTACTAACATTGGGGATCTTGGTAGAAGACATCATTGCCAGCCGCTATAAGCTCGTGTTGCTCCACTTTCTTGTCAATTTGGGCTCAGGTTGAAACGACTCCCTTCTCGCTTCAATGTCAATCTGAGGGTTCCTCTTCTTTTGTACTGTTCTTATCTAGATTATCTTAACTTAGGAGAGTCTCTTTATCGCGAGTACTTTCAAGTCTTACCAATAGCACCGCTGATGGTATATACAATGTTTGTTCTCCCGATTATTTATGCTTCTATGTTTTTTTTTTTTTTTGTCATGAGACCATGTATCCTAAAATTTGCTGTTGTAAAACCAAACCGTTCATTTATTGAAATGATATTTACATACTTATAAAAAAAATACAACAAAGAGAAATACAAGAAAAATGACTTCTTTTCAACACTTATTTGTTTATATAACCTTTCTTTTTTAATATAAAACAACAACACTTTTCATTGTTTGGTAATAAAAAACAAAAACACTTTTCATTGTTTGGGATTCTTTATCTTATTATGTGTGTTTCTTATATATGTATTTTTTTCTTTCTTTTCTTACCTTTTTTTTGTCCGAACTTTCGCTATATACATTCCCTCCGCTGTCAAAGCTTAAGGCAACTAATAATATATAGTCAACAATTTTAGAGTTAAGGTTAATGAGATTAAAGTTAACTGATCATCTAGATTTTAGAATCACTAAATAAAGTTTAAAGAGATTATTTGAGCAACATTTAAACTAAAATAAAAAGGGCGTAGCTACCTAAATTGCCCCTTAAACAGAGAGAATGCATTCTAAACTATCTTATCATTTTTTTGGTAGTAATTCGTATTTGTTTGTCAAAACATTTCAGGTTTTAGGTCTTTGATCTCTTTGAGTCGGGATCAGAGTAGGTTGAATTAGTCTTTTCCCCATCATTCATGTTTGAACTCATGACTTTATAGAATGATCAGCAGTTAAATTATTGATGAAGGATAGTAATTCATACGTAATATGAGAAAAATATGGATACGAAACGATACGTGGGAATATAATACAAAGTTTCAAATATTTTTTTAAGAAAGGATGAGACATAAACATGTGTAAGCTGAAATGGAGTGGTGGTTTTGCTGAAAAAAAAAAGGGTTGCAATGGCTTGAGATGCACTCTCTATGTTCGTGTGTTTCTATATTTATTATTTATGATATTATAATCGATGGTTAATATTAATGTTCAGACTCGCCGCAATTAAATGTTCGATATTCTGGGAAAGTTGTAAACATTTGCATGTTAGTTTTGCCTCCCTGTCTAATATTCTCTCTTTTTCCTTCTTTTGCTAAACTAAGACTCGCAAATATTTGATTTTGATGAATTAATTTCTCATATATATATTTATATCATTTGAATAATGTTTCTTTTCTTTGAAATGAAATGTTATAAATAATGTCAAACTTTAACGAAATGAGAAAGTATATCTTCTTATTAAACGTCAAGGTAGAGATTACGGTATTTAAGCACAAACGATAGTGCTATCTCAACATGAAAATCAAATGTGTCTAAATCTCTTTAATTACACATATCGTATATGTTGGGTGTGGGCTTCGTGAAACACCCCAACTCATTTTCTTAAATTAGTTACTTAGGCATTTTCATATTTTTTAATTGATTTTAGCGTTTGTTTGTTGAACACCTCGGAAACATGAATAAACTGAATTATCCGAGTTTTAAAGATCATATACTAGTACAACGGTAAGTTCGCTGATAAGCTATTACATCGTTTTAATACTAGACCAACATAAACGAACATAAACTACCCAAATCCACCATATTTCCCTTCCTTGCCTTGGTCCTTACGAGTTGGTTCAACCACAGTGATTAATTTCACCGATACTTTCTCTACCTGCATCCAAAGGAGGTGTAAGCAAATGAATTGCTTAGTGGAGCGGTCGTCCCATCTCACTAGACTTTTTGTCATAGATCCGCAATCAAACAATCAATTCCTAAATCTATTATGCAAGTCATGAACATTCTTTACATTCCCTTAGCAATCGTTCATATAGAACAATCATCAAACATTCTAATATAGCGCTATAAACGTTCAATCATGTCAAGCAGACATTCACAACATCAAAGACAAAGAAAATCATGCAAGAATCTGACTCTAGACTTATCCACAGTCACGCACCCACCTCTGATACTCGGATTTAGGTTTCTGACACCTCTTGCCGCTTAGAACTTCAAAAACTTACTCAGATCCGAACAGATCTTCTACCTGCTGCAACGGATTCCTTCAGTCTCTCGCGAACTATCGCAAATCCTGGCAACAAACGATCACCATCGATCATATCTTCATCCCTGCGATCATAGTTAAACCGAATATCGATAAACACTAAGTTATTCGATACTTACCAGCAAATCCTCTATAGTTGCTAGCCGATCCTCGCTTATCCACGTTGATCGCTCACTATCTTTGTACCCGCTCGTCGTTCTCTCGAAGTCAACGATAAAACTCACCCGTTTTCTCAAAGTGTTCTTTCGAAGTTCTTAAGGGTGAGAAGAATGAGAGGCGACCTTATTCTTTTTATTAATACCCTTTTGCAAAGCCAAGAGACTAAGTATCCTTTCGCAGTTCTGACTAAGTGTCCTTTCGGACTAAGCTTCCTCGAATTCGCCCTTGCGACTTGGCTTCCGGAAATGAGGCTGTTTCTTTCGGAGTTCCTTCGGCCCAACACTCGGTTTCCTTCCCAAATTTTGGAGTTCTTTTGGCCCAAATTTTGGAGTTATTTCAGCCCAAATTTTGCACATTGGGCCGATGTTATCCAACGTTTATCCACATAGTCCGAACATTGCTCATTTTGTCCGAACATGGCAGTCTGTCCGAACATGGCAGTGTGTCCCAACATGACAGTCTGTTCGAACATTAATATTCTTAGAAAGAATCAATCAAGATTCTGTTGTAATAGTCTATCTCTCAAGCTTCTGAACTCATCTTCCTCGGACATTCGAATTTCCAATGACCAGCTTCGTCAAATCTTCGCAACTAACAATGATCCTCGGATCATCCTCGATAACCTTTGATAGAATCATCGGATACAATCGGATTCTCTCGCTACTGATACACGACTTTTCTGTCAATTTGTTTCACAACTCATGAACCAATGGTTCTAAGGACTTACGTCTCAGAGTGAATACAAGCTGATAAACGTCTTTTCTAGCCTTTCTTTGATTCACAACTCATGAACCAATGGTTCTGAGGACTTAAGTCTCAGAGTGAATACAAGCTAGAAAAACGTTTGGTAGAGAAAGCGATTGCATAGGGTATCAATTCCTAATGCACATTCATTGTAGTACATAGGTATCAATCCAAATGGGTGTGATGCTATCAATCAAGATGTGATCAGAGTGAACAAGTTAAGCTAGATATTAAATGTTTTGTCTATCAACCTAAGTGAACAAGAAACAAAAGACTTTAATTAAAGCTTACTTAATAAGTATAAGGTTGAGCACTTAATTAAGAAGTTAATAATAATGAAAGTTTAGATGATAAAGGGATCTTAAGGATGAGAGTAACTGATTAGTGAGGCTTCTATCTCTACCTGGGGTACTTATTAAACTCATACAAAGCTAATCCTTAGACAATAAACATCAAAACCTAGCAAATCCACTTTCATGTCAGTAGCTATCAATACCAAGTTACTTCCAAACCTAATTCTCATTAGTGAAATATAACTTAGCAGGCAATAAGATTCAGTTTATTAAAGCCAATGAACACTCTAGACAACCAATCTCTTAGGCTAGATATGTAAATTTCTAGAATCAGTTGATCAAATATTTCCAGACATCTTTTGGATGTGGAAGTATTTGGGTTCTAATTCCAAATGATCAAGGAGAAACTAGCATTAAGAACACTAATCCAGAAATGACTTATACAAATATAAGTTTAACAACCCCCCAGGAGTCTAAGACTTCTCATTCATCTATCCCATCCTCAAGAATCCAAAAGAGTACTCAAGCTTAGAAACTAGCATGCTTAACAACGTCGTACAAGAAATCATACTTAAAAGCGTGAATCAAAATGGAAAATACTTAAGAACACAACCCTAGAAATAAAAAGTTTAAGAACACAAACCCAGAAAACTATATAACTTATAAAATATGAAATTAAGGATCTAATAACAAACTAGCATACTTAGAAACATCAAATAAGAAATATTACTGAAAAACATGAATCATAATGGAAAATACTCAAGAACACAAGTCAGAAAACTAACTACTCAAGAACACAAATCCAGAAAACTATAAAACTTGTTAGATATAAAGATAAGGATCTAAGAACACTATATTATTAAGAAGAAATAAATATGAGAATCATAACATAAATGCATAAAACTGAATTATAAAGGAAGGAAGTGTTTGGTACAGAGAAGACTTAGAGGTAGAGGAAATCGAGATATCTAAGCTAATGACCCAATGGGTCTATTTATAGTTTTTGTGATTATACCTAATACACAAAAAGACAAGAATATAAGTCGGTTTAGCTTAGCTCGAGCTCTTGGTCGAGTGCCTTGGTCGAGTCAGTGGTCGAGTCCTTGGTTTTGTGATTTAAAGCTTAGCTCGACTTGTATGCTCGAGTATTGTACTCGAGTCAGTCATTTTGTGCTCGTCTCGACTAGGGTGCTCTGGATGATGATCAAGAGCTTGGCTTGACTAGGGTGCTCCAGTGGCAGACTCGAGTCAGTCGTTTGGTGCTCCATCATTATGTTCCTCGCGTCCAATCTCTTTGTTTAGCTCCAGAAATCATGCCAGCTCCTTCCTTACTTTTTAGAAGCCCTAAAACACCTGATAGCACTCCAAATGCAAGAATGTATGCAATCCTAATGCAAAACTCTCTATGTATACGAAGATAACATCCTGGGACTCTAAATGCTATGTACATGAAACAAACTATGCAAAAACCAATGTTAAATGTATGCTAAGAATAGTTAAAATATAGAGATATCAGCTACTCATGTTGTTTGGTCCGTAAACCACCTTCAGCTACTCTAAGATTTCTGGAGACGAGGGTTACAACTCTCCCCCACTTTGGAATAGATTCGTTCTCGAATCTAAGCTTTACGCTTAGTCACTTTCTTCTTGTCGAACCACTTTCAGAAGTTTACCTTCATTAATTCTTCCGGTTCCCAAGTTATTTCTTCTTGCCCTTCACAATCCCAAAAAACTTGGATCAACTTAACCTTTTTTTTTTTTTTGTCTGTCCTCAACTTTTTTCTATAACGCGAACATGAATTCCTATAATTGTCATATTCTCCTGCAAATCTGGCAGAGCAGATATGACATTTTCCCGATGGGTTACACATTTCCTTAGCATAAGAACATGGAACTTTTTGTGGAAAGCCTTCAATTCTTGTGGTAATTCTAACTTATAACAACCGGTCTGATTCTTTCCAAATTCCGAAACGGTCCTATGTACCTTGGACTTAATTTTGTGTTCAAATTCGCACGATTCTTACCCTTGTAAGTGACTATCATGAGATAGACCATATCTCCCACTTAGAATTCCAATTCCTTTCGTCGCTTATCCGTATAGCTCTTTTGTCGATCTTGAGGTTCTTTCATTTTGATCTTCAAGACTTTGAATCCTTTTGTCGTTTCATCTACAAAGTCTCGTCCATAGATACTTCGCTCCCCCACTTGTGTCCAACATAGTGGCATTCGACAAGGTCGCCCATACAATGCTTCAAAGGGTGAAATCCCAATGCTTGCTTGTTAACTATTTCTATAAGCAAATTCTGCTATGTGTAAGTGTTCTTCCCACTTACCACCCAATCCAAAATACTTTCTCACAACAAATCCTTGAGTGTTTAATGGTTCTCTCAGATTTTCCATCCATTTGCGGATGATAAGCAGTACTCATGTGGTCTTTGTTCCAAATCTTTTCTGCAATGCCTTCTAAAACATTGAAGTAAACTTGGAGTCACGGTCTAACACTATGCTTGCCGGTACTCGCTGTAACCAAAAAATCTCCTTTACGTAAAACTCTGCAAGTTTCTCTGCAATATATTTCCTGTTGACTACAAGGAAGTATGCCAACGTAGTCAGCCGATCCACAACTTGCTTTCGCACATTGGCCATCACGTGATAAAGTCCATGGTGATCATATCCCACTTCCACTCAGGAATCAGTAAGTTTCGCAACAATCTAACAAGATTCTGATGTTCAGCCTTAACCATCTGGCATGTCGGGCAACCAATCACCCACTTAGCAACATCGGTTTCCATATCTTTCTAATGGTAGTATCGCTTTCAGTGTCGAAACATTTTTGTTGAATCTGGATGTATCGAAAACTTAGACTGATGCGCTTCCTTAAGAATCTCTTCCCAAAGATTTTGTTCCTTCAGAATACACACTCGACCATTCATCAAGATGGTTCCATTATTCTAAGTCTAAGCCTCATTCTTATCATTCTTTGTCCATTCGATAAGATCCTTATCTTTCTTTGGTGCCAACCGAATATGACTTAGCAAATCAGCTTGATCCGCAGCACCTAAGCCTAATGGTTCTAATTCATCAGACAAAACTGCTTAACGCAAGTTTCCAACCATTCTAACCAAGACTTCCATATCCTTCTCGGTATCTGCAGCCACTCTCTTTCGACTTAGTGCATCTACGGCTAGATTTACCTTACCAGGATGATAACCAATCTCGATATCATAGTCAACTACTTATTCCATCCAACGTCTTTGCCGCAAGTTTAATTCTGGCTGAGTGAAAATGTATTTCAAACTCTTATGATCCGTCAAAATCTGAACTTTTCCACAATAAAGGTAAGATCGCCAAATCTTAAAGGCGAACACTACAACCATCATTTCCAGATCATGGGTAGGGTAGTTACCTTCATGAGTCCTTAGCTATCTTGATGCATAAGCAATCACTTTTCCTTGTTGTATCAGCACACAATCCCATTCTTGACGCGTCCGTGTAAACCACAAAAGTTTGATTTGGTTCCGGCAAAGTCAATACCTGGAGTGCTCGAAAACATTTATTTAAGTTTAGAAAAATTCATTTCGCAATCTCCTGACCATACAAACGAAGTGTCTTTCCCCGTTACACGAGTCATCAACCGCGCCATGCTCGCAAAAACAACCACCGTTAATATCCAGCCATTCCTAGAAAACTTCTTATCTCCGAAGCGGTTTTTGGTCTTGGGCAATCCCAGATTGACTCGATCTTTTCTGGGTCAACGGACACCCGTTTATCCGAGACTACATGACCCAAAAATCCGATTTCCCTTTACCAAAAGCTACACTTGCTTAGCTTGGCAAACAACTTATGTTCTCTTATTTTACTCATAATTTTCCTTAGGTGAACCGCATGATCCTCGGTGTTCTTTGAGTAAACTACGATATCATCTATAAAGATGATTAAAAATTCATCTAAGTATTCTCTGAATTCGTAAAAGTTGTCGGAGAATTCTTTAGCCCGAATGACATGACAACAAACTATAGTGCCCATACCTAGTCCGAAAAGCTATCTTCTGAACATCTAACTTTTCTATCGAAATCTGATGGTAACCTGAGGCCAAATCAACCTTCGAAAAACAAGTAGCACCTCAGAGTTGATCCAACAACTCGTCAATCTTTGGAAGAGGGTACTTATTCTTCACTGTTACTCGGTTTAACTCACGATAATCAATGCAAAGTCAAAAGCTTCCATCTTTCTTCTTCACAAAGAGAACTGGTGCACCCCATGGTAAACTACTTGGCCTTTTGAAATTTTTCTCCATCAGCTCTTCTAACTGCTTTTTCAACTCGGTCATCTCTGCTGGTGCCATCCGATATAGAGCTTTAGATATTGGAGTTGTACCAGGCTCAAGCCCAATTGTAAACCGATCTGAACGTGTTTGTGGTAATCCGCTTAAAGATTGAAACACGTCTTCATATTCTTGCACAACCGGATCATCATCAAGTACCACATCAAATCAAACTTTAATTGTTGTGATCGTGGCCAAGTATGCTTCACATCCCTTCTCCATCATTTGTTCTACTTGAATTTCAGAAACAATCAAACTCCCGAATGTTGGTATGATTCTTTGATAAATCAACATCCCCTTGAGTGTCTCAAACTTAATTCGTCCACGATGACAATCAAGATGTGACTTGTGCTCTCCAAGTCAATCCATTCTAAGGATCACATTTTTTGATTTTACTTGGTAAATTTCCAAGTCCGCTGGCATATCTACTCCGCAAATCATCACGGATACCTTCTGGACCTTCCCATAGGTCATCATAACTTGCCTCTTAGCTGCTTTGACTAGTCCAAAGTCACTTCCTGGTTCGTTTTGGAACTCATCCTTTCCAATCATTTCCGGGCTAACAAAACAATGTGTTGCCCCAGAAACAAACATAACATTGGTTGCCACACCACCCATGAAAATGGTCCCTACGCATTCATCTAGAATGGTAAACATCTAAATATGCAACAAGCAAATTTTGCAAAGAAATTTGCTAAGGTAAGTGATAGGGCTCACCAGTGATCAGACAAGAAGTGCTTAGCTCATTAGACGGCTCAGACATCATGTACATCCGTGCTATGATTGCTCGCTTCTTTGTTGGGTTTGGCAATCCTTCGTTTGCCCGTTTCCCATTCGACTGCACTAACTTAGGATAATGCGGTTTGATATGACATTCTTCACCGCAATGGTAACAGCCCGTGCACCTTCCTTCTTCTTAGGACATGCATCAGACTTGTGGTCCTTGCTTCTACACACAAAGCACATGCTATGGTAAAGTCTACACACGCCCAAATGCATCTTCCCACAAGTTGGACATGCTCGGCGTTCACCGGATGACTTGCTAGAGAAGTACTTTTTCACCCAACCTTTCTTATGTTCGCTACTACTTCTGAATTTCCCTTGTGGTAAAGCACTTGTTCACCAAAGAACTTTGCCTCCTCTTCCATCCCCTTTTCCAACATGGGTGTCTTCTCCACCAGTTCGGCAAAGCTCAGATAGTTCTAAAAAAAAAAAACAGTTACGAAGCTCAATCCGCATTTTATGCATAAAAAGACGAACTTGCACACCTTCATTCTCAAGTTCACCTCTAGCATACTTCTTGAGACGGTTAAACTCAGTCTCATACTCCCTCATAGTTTTGGATCTTTGACGCAAGTCCAAAAGGCACCCTCGAGCCTATCCAACGCTTCTGGTGGAAGTACTTAGTGCAAAAGTCCTTGCGAAAGGTTTCCAACGAACAAGCTGGATTCTCTAACCTTCAAGAGACTCATTTGCTTCCAGGTAGTGGACCGCAATTTCTTTTTGTACCCATTCGAGCAACAAACAACAACAAAGTTCCTCTCCAACTAGTTTCTCTACTCATTCGCCTCAACAGGCTTAGCACCACCAAAGAATTATTTTGTACTAAGTTTTTTGAATTATTTTGTACAACTAGTTTTTTGCATTTTGTACCAAGTTTTTTGCATTTGTACCCATTCGAGCAACAAACAACAACAAAGTTTCTCTCCAACTAGTTTCTCTACTCATTCGCCTCAACTGGCTTAGCACCAGCTTTTCCTTCTTTGCCTTGATCCTTACGAGTTGGTTCAACCACAATGATTAATATGACCGAGGCTTTCTTTTCCTGCATCCAAAAGGAGACGTAAACAAACGAATTGCTTATTGGAGCAGTCGTCCCGTCTCACTAGGCTTTTTGTCATAGATCCGCAATCAAACAATAAGTTCCTAAGTCTATTATGCAAGTCATGAACATTCTTTACATTCTCTTAGAAATCGTTCACATAGAACAATCACCAAACATTATAATATAGTGCTATAAACGTTCAATCATGCAAACATTCGTAACATCAAAGACAAAGAAAAATCATGCAAGAATCAGACTTTAAACTTAGCCATGGTCACACACTGACCTCTGATACTCGAACTTAGGTTTCTAACACCTTTTGCTGCTTAGAACTTCGAACACTTACTCGGATCCGAACAAATCTTCTACCTGCTGCAATAGATTCCTTCAGTCTCTCGCGAACTGTCGCAAATTCTCGCAACAAACGATCACTATCGATCAGATTTTCATCCCTTCGATGATACTTAAACCAAATATCGATAAACAAGTTATTTGATTCTTACCAGCAAATCCTCGATAGTTGCTAGCAAATCCTTGCTTATCCACGTCGATCGCTCACTATCTTCGCAGCCGCTCGTCGTTCTCTCGAAGTCAACGACAAAACTCACTCATTTTCTCTAAGTGTTCTTTCAAAGTTCTTAAGGGTGCGAATAATTAGAGGTGACCTTATTCTTTTTATTAATACCTTTTTCTGAAGCCAAGAGACTAAGTGTCTTTTCAGACAAAGTGTCCTTTCGGACAAAGTGTTCTTTCGGACAAAGTGTCATTTCTGACAAAGTGTCCTTTTGGACTGGGTTTCCTCGAATTTTCCCTTGTGACTGGGCTTCCTGAAATGAGGCCGTTTCTTTTGGAGTTCCTTCAGCCCAACTATTAGAGTTCTTTTTGCCCAATTTCGGAGTTCTTTTGGCCCATATACTTAACCTAGCACCAAACTGACTTGGGCCTAAAAAATGGGCTTCGACGGATCCTTAATTCTGCTCTTTGGACCGATATTATCTAACGTTTATCCACGTAGTCTGAACATTGCTCATTTTTTCCGAACATGGCAGTCTCTCTGAACATGGCAGTTTGTCCGAACATTAATATTCTTAGAAAGAACACTTGAGATTTTGTTGTAAAAGTGATCTCTCTTAAGCTTCTAAACTCATCTTCCTCAGACATTTGGATTTCCAACAACCTGCTTCGTCAAATCTCCGCAACTAACAATGATCCGAGGACCATCCGCAATAATCTTTGCTAGAATCATCTGATACAATCGGATTCCTTCGCTACTTATGCTGTTTGGTCCGCAAACCACCTTCGCTACTTTGCGCTCTCCCATTTCAGGGCCCGACTCGAGTTGCTGCCCAAAGAGATATAGTTTTAGGGCCCGACTTAGATAATAAGGCCCAACTCGTTGCACCAACACAAGGGCACTAACGGAATTTAACTCGGTCGACATAAAGATGGAAATACCCTTTCAACCGCCTATATAGGGAGTATGGGTAAACATAACAGAGGCATCAGATCTTTATTGGGAGAAGAGCTGCTCGACGTACATTAAAACACTCAAGGTAGTAATTAGCCAAACCTCTCGTTCGCAACATCATGTAAACACTTACTTAGGTTGACCTTACTTGGAAAAAGAGCAACACGCTCGACAACCACTTGTAACGTTTTGATCCTATCAATAAACACCGCTCTCATGGCTCGTCCGAAGGTGTAATTAAATGAGTTAATTGCATGTTTAGCCATTGATTAGAATTGAGTAGTATGCATGTGTGATTGCATAGGATGTTAGTATGCATGTGTGATTGCATAGGTTGTTAGAATTGTTATGCATGTTTGATTACATAGGTTGTTAGTATGCATGTGTCATTGCATAGGTTTTTAGATTGATTGTAGTGTAAGTAGCTTGCATGATAGTTATTATGCTTGTTGGTAGTATTGTGTGTTTAAATTATATGTTGATAGAATTAGAATTATGTTGTAGTTCTTATTGTAGAACTTGCGGTTTAGTAAAATAGTTTGTTGTGTGGATCGACCATGAGGAGACCATGTGATCGTGATTGTGTGACGACCGTGAGATAGAAGGTTCGGTTAAGAGTGTGGACCCTCGGGAGTGAAACCGAGTGGTATTAAATGATCGGATGTGTGATCAGTCCAGGTGGGAAACCAACTGTGAGAGAAGCAGTGTGGTGGGTGACTCACGAGGGGGCTCTTAGGAACGTACTGTTGGTTGGAGGGTTAAGTAAGGTCACTTAACTGACCTGCAAAAGGAATACTATCGAGAAACAATATAGCATTCATGAAGACTTGGTGTTTTTGAAGGGCTGGAGCCCTTAGGATCAAAGAAAACAATGAGATCACAACTAATAAATCCATATAGCATATGCAAGCCAAGGCAAAGGGGCCGAAGGCAAATCCGGAAATGCGTAGAGGCATGTTCCGAGGCTAAGGAAATGTGAGGAGGAATATTCCAAGGGCTGATAGGGAATGCGGATTGGCATGTCCCGGGAGAGTGAGAAAGGGAAAGAGAGATTGCTAAGGCAGAAAGACCAAAGCAAGCGTATTGAGGCATGTAACCGAAGTAGAAAGAAATCTGTGGAGGCATATCCAGGTTGGTTGGAGAAGAAATGGACCAAGGCGCGTAGCTAAGGCATTTCAGAATTCCCATAAGGCTAGTGGGTGAAGTGGTAGAATTCCCACTTAGCTTAGCAGTGTTTTGTCGCACCATTAGTAGTAGGTAGTTAGAAGAGGTGCGACAAATGCATACTCTTAATAGGATAGATTGCTTGCTAGAGTAAAATAGCAGTGTTTGCTTTGATTGTTGCTTGTGTAGCATTGTTGGGGTGGGGAATCTGAGGTAGACTATTGATGTTTTCTTCAGGGGCGGTTCCACTAAGTAACATAGCACAAAGTTACTTATGATTACACTATTTTGTTGCAGGCAACCCTAGGAAAGCTTAAGAGTTGGGACATTAGGACGATTGGTGTAGATTGGTCAGGTACAAGTCAAATGGGGATTAATGTGTAATATGTATTATTCGAAATGGACGCCACAATATATATGTATTTGATGTGTTTTTTGCTATAAGTATATAATGTATGAAAAGTAGATTTTTGGTAAAGATGAGTGCTAGTGATATATAGCGGTTTGGTCTGAGCCGATACAAGTCTCTTGCATGGTGAAAAGTTGAAAAACCTAATATCGTGTGATAGAAGTGGCAATACTAAGAATGATTAGACTAGGATGCTGGCACAGATGCTAGAATTTCGGTTCAGTTATTCTTGGTACACGCCCTTTTGTGCATTCTCCATCACTCTTAGTCTTAGAGTGGTACATGGTTTTTACAGGCAAGGTCAAGTTCCTTACATAATTCATTGTTGCTATTCAGCGAGCACGATTTACCGAAGAAGAACAAGATGTCGGATGTTGCTAACTGTTCGTTAAACCGCTAACTGGTTCACAAGGCGAGAAGCTAACACGATCGACTCCTTTCGACCAGCTCAAGATGGCTTTTCTAAAGCATTACTTATGTTTCTCCAGAAAGGGGCCACCAACGCCGACCTTTGGACGATCACACATGGTTCCAAAGGGTCGCTCAGTGCATTCATCGATTGCTTTAAAGAGGTGGTCTCTCAAATTGAAGTACTAGACGATGTTGCGATCACTACGTTGAAGAACGCGACATGGTACAAGTCTAAGTTTCAAGAAAACCTATCTCTAAACCAGCCTGTCACCTTAGTCAACGCGCTTTATCGTGCCTCTCACCACACTACGTGGGCAAGTCGGACAATCGACCGTTGCAGCCATGGAACAAATATTATCACACCAACGACACAAATGGTACATTGCCGGAAAGATCTCAGTTATTATGCGATTATCACAAGAAGCTTGGCCATTCGACCAATGAACGCCGGCATTTGCTAAGTATGCCGTTCGCCAAGTACAATAGTGGGGATGTAGACATTAAACCAAACAAACCCATGAATTGCTATCGAATACACGACGATAGTCCCAATGATTGCGCCAACCATCAACCCCGAGAAGGCAGACATCAACAGAGGGAAGACCCATGAAACCTCCTGGAGAACAGGCAAAACATCTAAAAGAAGGATCCACCAAAGCGCCTACAAGATGATTTATATGCTCAAATATAATACCCTAAAGTATCTAAGCAGTAGTTGTAGTATTCTAGGGGTCGAACCACAAAGACTCAAGAATTCACTCAATAGATATTAAGACTCGAATTAAGCTAAGCGAACAAAGTGATGCAGGAAATAAGCAGCAGAATATAAATGTTATGTAATTCAATGGAGGAAAGACGCTAGGCCTAGGGAAATTCGCCGGTGAATCAGAATTGCAGATCAAATAAAATGTCAGGAGGATATTAAGCACTGTTCTTGAACTTGAAACACAGATATAAAATCAACCAACCGTCGCTGCGAAGATTATCTATGTCTAAACCTAGAATTCCAAATTTCTTTGCAAATCCTATGAATTCAAACAAGCATTAATGATCAGGTTCAATTGTTCACAAAATCCTAAACCAAATTTCTTTGCGAATAGGTCTTTTGCTCATCTAACACTAGTTCAGGCAATCAATCACACTTTCGTGCCAATCAAACAACCTAAGATCAGATTCTAGGTCATGAAGCTAGAAACAGCAGTAATCACAAGTCTAGATGAAGAACTCTATTGAATCTCTCCTATCAATTCAGATCAACCTAACAGTTCATCAAACACCTTTGAATAACCCTAAACCTAACAAGGAATCTACTCAGACATGGTGAATGAGACAAACATCATGAATAAAATAGATTGCATAAAGTGAATCAAAAGTAAACAAGGGTTCATAATTTGCTCCCACAAAACCCGGAACCAATCTCTCTCCAAGTATTCAGAATTATGATAAAAGCTAATCTCCCTCTATAAGTGGCTGAAAACCCTAAATATAATGCTAAAACACGTTCTGGGCTTAATTGTAAATAGTAGGATCCTTTGGGCCAAGTTTCGGACCCTTCAGACTTGTAAAATCACGTGTTTTCCTTTTCTGCAGTCGGTATCGATCGATACCAGGTGGGTGTCGGTCGATACCAGGACTCTGTGCTCGCCAGACTGGACTGTCTTCACGAAAACTAGCATAACTTTTGATCGCACCGTTAGAATGGCCTCAAACCACTTCCAAATGAAAGCTAATCCATTGATCTATCTTGTACCCAACGGTGGAAAGTTATTCAACGAATGCCAAAAACAAACTCCAGAATGCTCCAATATCTCCAATTATGCTCCAAACATGCCAAAACCTGAAAAGACTCAAAAAGACTACAAAAACACTAGAAGGACTCTAAAAACAAGACCTATATCATACCTTCGCTCATTCACCGACGAAGAATCAACATGATTATGGGTGGACTTGAGAATTGCCAATATTTTGTACGATTAATCAGGGACCATAAAAGGCGAGCGAAGACGGCAATGATATGGCCTTGCACCAGCTCAATAGTCACCGAGGCAATCACTTTCACGGATGCTGACATGATCGGCCTCGACACTCCGCACAACAACCCGCTTGTGGTCGAAATTCTTATCAGAGAAAGTGAAGTAACGCGCGTTATGATTGACATGGAAAGTTTGGTAGACCTTATCTCAAAGAGGTTCTGAGAAAAATGGAGATACCGGACATCAAGATAAAGCCGTTCGTTTAACCTCTAACTGGCTTCGACAGAGATACGATCATGACACTTGGAACCATTAAACTGCCCATATTTATCAGTACGACAATCAACTGGGTTAAGTTCTTCGTCATCGATTGACCTGCTGTTTATAATGTAATCCTTGGGATGTCGTGGATCCACCAAATGAAAGCGGTCCACTCGACCTATCACCAGCAAATGGCCAGGACCTGTGTCCTCATCGAAAAGAAAATGCAGAACCTCAAGCTTTTCGACCCCATACCAGTTGAAGTACGGGCCCCACTGCCCATTAAGCATTACTTGTGGCCTCGTCGGCAGAAACAGCCGCTCAACAATAAAAATCACATAGCACCACACCAGGACATGCCAAACTCAAAGACGTGGCTGCGGCATAGAAACCATGTACAAGCGAACAGGTAAAAATCAATAAGAGAAACCCAACCCAGTGCGTCAGGATATGAATAAACTTGAACAGCGCAGTCTGAGCGGCACTTGTCCAGTTTCTCAAAGAAAACTCCTCGACCTTTGCCTTGTCGATAGCTTAACGTAGATCCTACGTACAAGCCAATAAGCAGAAGAGAAGGGAGGAGTACGAATGAATCTAAAGTTCTCTTGGAGAGAGGAGTACGAGAAGGCCTTCCAGCATTTAAAAGTGTACCTTTTCACACAACCAATCTAAGGCAAGCCTTAGCCTGGCGAGATGTTCTATCTATGCATCTCTGTCTCGAGCTCGGCTGTGAGTGGAGTACTTGTGAAGGATTATTGATGGGAGCAACCACCGATCTTCTATATAAGCAAGATAATGGATAGCGCTGAACTACATTATCCATCGATGGAGATACTTGCGCTAGCAGCCATCACGTTGGCAAGAAAGCTACGACCATACTTTCAATCCCACATGATCGCCGTACTCACTAACCAACTGCTCCAAACAAATTGCAAAGTTGCCAGTTGAGCTTAATGAGTATGATATCGAGTACCATAGCCGAACCTACACTAAGTCACAAGTCTTGGCTAATTTCTTGGTGGAGCTCCCCCAGAACACGCTCATCCAAAAGCCGAAGTTACGACGAGCAGCAGTAAATGGGCCCTATATGTTGACGGTGCATCTTCTCAACATGGCTCTGGAATCGGCATTCAACTCGAGTCACCCACAAAGGAAGTACTTGGGCAGTCCTTTCGCCTAAATTTCCAAGCCTCGAACAACGAGCCAAAATACGAAGCGCTTATAGCCAACTGCCGCCTCGCCGAAGGAATCATAGTCAAACAAATTCATGCATTTTACGATTCTTAGCTCGTCGTAAGTTAGTCCCGCAACGACTATGAAGCCACAAATGAGAGAATGGATGTGTATCTAAGGGTCGTCAAGGATCTAGGCAAACAATTTGAAGAGTTTGAACTCACTAAGATCCCATGCAGCGACAAAGTTGCAGCTGATGCGCACGCAACACTCACTTCAACGTCAGTCCCCGACTAGAAGAAGATAATTCCAGTTGAAAGTATAGACGTTCCAAGCATCCCTACTCCCAGCGTCGTCTGCCAAATCACTAAATCATCACCCCAAGTAGATGATTGCGACGTACCTTTTGATAAATGGGTCGTAAGACGACTGAGCACTGAAAGTGCCAACTATGCGACCATCAGGGACAACCTTTTCAAAAAAATTCCATCAGGAGCCCTTCTAATTTTTCTGCACGGCGATGAAATAACCCAAGTCATGAAGGAAACACGCAAAGGAGCAGGCAGAAACCACTCCGTTAGACGAGTGTTGGCTCAAAAGATCAAGATACATTGCTACTACTAGCCGACCATGTTCTTCAACTTTGAGAAGTACGTGAGCAGATGCAAGAAATGCTAGAAACATGCGCCGAACATTCATAGTCCAACTGAATTCCTACGTACGACGGCCGCCCCATATACCTTCATGCGATGGGCAATGGACATAGTCAGACCCTTTCCCGCTTCAAGGCAGAAGAAGTACGTCCTCGTCATGACATACTACTTCACCAAGTGGATCGAGGCGATATACTCAGATACGCACCAAAGATGTTCAAAATTTTGTATGGAAAATCATCATCTGCTAGCATGGCCTACCATATGAGATTGTCATAGACAACAACACTTAGTTCACATCCCTCCTGTTCGAGGACTTCTGCGCCGGATGGCAAATCCGCCTCTGCAAATAACCACCTCGGTACCTGCAAGGAAACGATAAGGAGCATGGACCGACGAGCTCGATGGAGTCTTATGTTCGTATCGCACGACTCCAAGGACATACACCAACCAAAATTCATTCTCGCTAGCGTATGCGATGGAAGCAGTCGCACCCGTTGAAGTCGGGATAGCCAACCTACGACGATCCTTGATGATACAAAATCAGGGACGTAACAACAAAATGTTGATCGACACGCTGGATACAGTCAAAGAACGATGCGACAGAGCCCTTCGACTAATCCTGAATTACCAGAACGCTGCAACTTAGTTCTACAACAAGAAAGTAAAGAACCGGTATTTCACAGAGGGCGTCCTCGTCCTCCGAAAAGTGTTTGAAAACATAACCAAACTCAATGCCGGCAGGAAGGGTGCTAGTTGGGAAGGTCCGTATAAGATCTCCAAGGTCGTCATACATGGCGTCTTTGAACTGCTCACCAAGGATGGAACTCCGATCCCGAGATCATGGAAATCCATCAACCCAAAGTGTTAATACTACTAAGGCACAGCCCGAGTCTACCAGAAAATATGAACTACCGAGCTACTTGTAAATATGAACTACGAATGTCTTGATCTCGATTAGAGTACGTAGGCAGCCTTAGGGCGTTCAAAAAAAACATCGCACTTAGGTCCTCTTATTCGTCAACCGCACCAAGCACTACATGATAAGCCGAATACCATAATTTGCACCAAAAACGTACTTTTAGTCCGCCTCAAGTACTTTATGGTAAGCCGAATGATTATGTTAGCACTAAAAGGTGCGTCAAACCCGTCTCACGCACCCTCGGTAAAAGATGGGCTAAGCCTCTAAAAAAAACGTAACAGGATAAGCTAAGGGACGTCTTGCACCTAAAACGTTCGAAAAGCTGAGTCCGCCGCACAAAAGACTAACAAAGAAAAAGACAAAAAAGAAAAGCCGAGCTCAGTCTCGAAAATGATAAGCTGAGCTCAGCCTCACAAAGAATATGCCACTCTCAGCCTCACAAATGATAAGTCTAGCTTAGTCTCGCTAAAGATAAGCCGAGCTTAGCCTCAGAAAAGATATGTCGAGCTCAGCCTCGTGAAAGATAAGCTTAGCTCAACCTTGCAAAAGATAAGTCGAGTTCAACCTCGTAGAAGATAAAGGCGAACTAAACCTTACGAAAGTACAGATCAAAACCAAAATCGAAGAAAGGCAAAAAAAACAATAAAAGAAGACACACTTCGTGAAGCGGCTCGCCATTATACTCTTCGACAAGATGATAGAAGAATTCTGGCATTGAAAAGATGTTGTTTAGGTCCTCCCTGGCCCAATCCTTTGGATGCACTTCTAGCCGTTCCATCTTACGGATCACCCTGACCCCTCTCTCTTTGTCCTTTGCAATCTTCTCCTCGCGCACTATAGGGTTACAGGAGTAATGCAACTTGTGCTCGGCCTTCCTTTCGATGAGGTAAAAATTAAGGTCACGAACAAGTCCGTCGTAGACAAGTTTTATCTGAAAGAAACAGAGGCAAAGTAAGAACAAACCTAGGATATAACTCACGCAACGTAACAAAGATAGTAAGCGTCACACTGAATAAATAAAGTCTTTGGCCTGCTTAGCATCCTGTGGACCGAGAGTCTTAATATAAAAGCTCGACACTTTAACGCCCAAAAGATTGAAATCCTGGACGATCCAAGAGCAACAGCAAGGGCACAATAATCAAAGCCAAGAATTCCACTCTGGATTCACACAAGGATTCGCACGATAAGGTATCATCGTAAAAGGCCACATGATCGCAGACATGTGAGCAAGGATTCAGAAGAAATAAAAGAAAAGAAGGACGAACACTCAAAGAAGAGAGAAACTAAGGAGATACTGAGAAAAAATGAAGAAGCGTTCTATCTAAATAGAAAGAAGAAGCAGAACCAAAAGCTGCAAAGTAAATTCCCCCAACTGCCAAGGAATAAATGCATCAGTTCCCGAGAAGGCGCTTTAACTTCTCAAGGGACGAGAGACCTTACAAATTCTGTTGACACGTGGAATCTAAACAGAGAAGAAGGGAAAACTAGGTCACAATAAAATCCGTCAGACGATCGCAACAAGAAAAAAGCAAAAAGAACAAATTGTAGAAACAATGGACGATCAAGGCTTCACTCCTTTATTTCTGTGGAACAGCGGCTTGCCCTTGTACTCCCGCGCAAAGCGACGAAAGCAGTCTAGCATAGGCATAGGAAGAATGCCGTTCAAGTCGATCAAAACCCAATCCTTGGGATGTGCTTCGAGACGCTGCATCTTTCGAATTTTGGTGACCGTCTTGGCACCATTCGCCACAATCTTTATAGCATACTTCACATGATCATCTGGATGAAAGTTTTTTGATAGCGCAGCTCGCCTTTCAGTGACATGGTATTCAAGCTGCTTCTTAAAACCCTTGTGATAGATCTTCGCCTACAGGACAACAATTAAAGAAAGACTTCGCATGACACAAAACAACATGAAGAAAACGACCAGTGAAAACAACGATTGTCTCATATGGTGGCAAAACCCTGGGCCGACATATACTCCATGTCGCCCAGAGTCACTATGAAGAAACCAGGGACTTGCGTGTAGGTTGGCCTGTAATCACGAATGTTCTCAGCTTAGCACTTCGGGCAGGAAAGTGTTATTGACTCGAAGCATTCCATACAAATGTTTGGAAGAGGGTGACAAGGAACACTAAATGAACGAGTCATGGTTGACTTAAATGAGTGTCTTGTCGAGTAAAAAAGAAAAATAAGAATATGCGGAGAAGGAGAGCAGAACCAAAAAGATAAAGGAAGACAAAAAGGTGAAGTGAATTTTGAGAGAAGAAGAGAATAAGCAAAGGAGAAAAGAAGACCATTCGACAGACCTTTCTTACGACAGTTGGTTCGGGCTAGAGCTTTCTCCTTGTCTTCTGAAGGCCAGAGATATGCGCCTTCCTTCTTCAGTTTCTGAACGTTTTCGTTAAAATTGGGTGGAGGTGACCTGAGACTTATAATGCAATCTATAAAAATATATAAGAAGAAGAAAGAAGGGCGAATCAGAAATATTGAACGGGTCGTCATAACACAGAGAGAGAAAATTAAGTCTACTAAGAAAACGGTTCAAACGAGAAAAGAAACGCAAATTGGGATCCTCGACTGTCGACTCATCGATCTTGGCAAAGAAATTATACTTCTCCCACTGAGCAAACTTCCCTTTATTGGTAAAAATCCTATGCTTCAGTAGAGCGCTAATATAATGAAAGCAGCATATATTTGTGAACTTTGCTAGGGTCGTCAACTCCTTAAAGAGGCGATAATCCAAAGATAAGCCGCACCTACTAGCTAGAATAGTAAGGCCCACGACATTTTGAATCGACGACGAGGTCAACTGAGAAACCGCCATTCGTATTTCCGCGAGATAGGTAAGTAGAAAGCTTTGAATAAGAAACTTGAGTCCAGCGTTGAAGAAGTATGACTCGTATAAACATATGTGATCGGCCAGAGGGGTCCACAGACGATCACTATAGGAAAGGGCGATTAGAGAAATGATGCTCGGTATGTTATCAAGAGCCAATAACTCGTCTAGGGCCTCGTCATTGGTCTACGACTTACCAACATATATAACTAAGGGAGTCTCCGGGCCGGACGTTCTTGGGAAGAACCGAAGAGGTCTTCTCCTCGGGTGCGTCATCCGACGAGGCAGCTTCAGAATAATCGTTGTTGGATCCCCCAAAGTCTTCGTCAATAAGCTGAGCTGTCACAATTTAGAGAAGTGACGAGCCGAGCTCAGCTCCGTCTTAACGAGATAAAAGTTCTCTCTGAGCAAGTTCGTCAGACGGAGAAGTAGAACGACGAGAAGATGGCAACGAAGCAAGAGATTAATGTGCAGAGATTTCTTGAGAGCGTTCGACGCTTGGACTCCCCGATGCACTTGGAGTACGACCTCGAACATGTTCCTCTGCAAAACCACGAGATGAACCGGAAAAATAAACGCCGCTCTCACGGCTCGTCCGAAAAGACGTTCGCCGCACTACTTCTTATTTATTATTTGTTGAGCACCCTCACATCAACAGTATATCACAATCTATATATCAGAATCCTAATACCTATCTTTAGATTGGATTATGAAAGTTGATCCCAAGTTCAAGCAGAACGATGGAAGTGAGACCTTCTTGATTGTCACAAAACAGACATATCAATTTGCTTCGAGGTACTGCAAAACCCCAAAAGAAGCTGTTTCATCCATTTAAATTCTCATGTACCCACCGCCAGTATTGTGCGATACTATGCTTCGGCAGAAGAATGTGACATCGTCCTTTGTTTCTTTGTCTTCTATGATATAAGAAAACACCAAATAATACCATATAATAATTGAGGAACCATTTTGTTAACGGATACAGTCCAATCCAAATCACAATTAATGGATACACAACTTTCATAATTATATCATAATTGGATCATTTGACATGGAAACATCTTTAAGAATGACACCACACAAAACACAGCATTCTAATCGTGTCTACGATGATGAGTATTAGATTCAAGATAGACCATAAGTTCGAAGAGGGAGGCGACACGATGGTTGATGTTTTTCGTCCAAATAGTGATTTAGGTAATGTGGGATATTACGCGGAGAATTATGCTTTGATTTGGGCTTATAGAAAATAAGGCGGCCCAATAAGAAGTACTTCTCATCACGTCAAGAAAATAAAGTTCCGTCACAACGTGTGAAGCACATCAAAATTGGAGAGCTAAGATTTTGCATGGAGAAAATAATTGATTCTGTGTACGTAAAAGATTTCATCATCGGAAGAAGAAAAAAACAAGAAGATAGAACTAAACCTACGATCAAAACATGGTTCAGATTCGAGGACGAATCTTCTTTGACCCGGTTCTCAGTCGTAGATAATTTATTTTTAGTTTTCCATATAAGCCAACAAATTCATTTAAAATAAGTTCACAATTTATCTCTTGACTCCTTAACTTTTTTCAATGGCAAATCCAAAAATCACTTACCGCATAAATTTTTTTGGCTTTGAGAAACTAACTTCCAAACTTGCGCTTGTACTAGATATATATGTGATCTTCGTGGAAGGATTTCATTTCTCTCTGTCTAATAACCTAATTTAATAATATACTTTTCCAAGATTTCGATTTCTCTATACTAATGATTCAACATGTTATATATGTCACTTTGCTATCAAAGATATAGAATATATAGTGATGGGGAATTGGGGATAATTTATTATCTTTTGCAACGGATTAGATTAATAGATAACTTTGCAAACCTTTTCTAGCAAAGTGTCTAGATGATTAAAGGTATGTTCGTTTCCTCATCCAAATGAATCATCTAGATGAGGATGAGAATTGACGTTCGTTTAGCGCAGAAAATGAGCATCATTTAAATGAACCAGCTGAATGAGTTTTCAAAATTCAGTCAAAATTTTCGAAATCATCCGACTGAACCCAAACAGACCATTTGGATGGAGCTGGACCAGTTAAAAACACCAAATGACGAATATACCCCTAATAAAACTAAAGAATTACATCAAACCCATAACCCTAATTAATATTCTTCTCTCGTTGTCTCCCTTCTCTCGTTTTATTCGTCTACTTGCTTGATATTATGTATGCATGAAACATTTAGACTATTCTGACATTTAGATTCTAGTTTTACAGGAAACATTTAGATTTTTTAATTGAGAATGATGACATGGATTTAGTACTTGAAGAGGAGAAAAACATGTATGCTCTTATAGAAGAAATGTATCGAGTGATGGAAGTTGATACTGACAGACAATTAGTGAGGACAAATCAAGGTGGAGGCTGGCGTCGTGTGCAGCGGTTTATGTTCGAGTCTAAGGTACAATAATTTGATATTCTACGCATGCACCCGTCAACATTTAGGAGATTATGTAAGCTGCTACCAGAACATTATAAGTTAGAAGAATCTTGCCATGTTTACCTTGAAGAGAGTGTTGCAATGTTCATAGAAATGGTTGCACAAGATCTAACTGTACGGGTCTTAGCTGAGCGATATCATCATTCACTTGACATTTTGAAAAGGAAGTTAGATGAGGTGTTAAGTTCTTTCTTGAAACTTGCAGCTGACATTGTGAAACCGACAAGGAATGAGTTCACAAAGACCAGTCCTGTTCTAGTAGATAATCCATTGTATTGGCCTTATTTTAAAGATTGCTTGGCGCTCTAGATGGTACTCATGTGTCAGTTCGCCCACCATCTGGGAATGTTGAACCATTCAGAGGTAGAAAAGCAGAAGCAACCATGAATGTGCTAGCTATATGTAATTTCAGTATGAGATTCATATATGCTTATGTTGGGGTTCCCGGGAGAGAACATGACACAAAGGTTCTAACATATTGTGCTACACGAGAAGCTTCTTTTCCTCATCCTCCGCCTGGAAAATACTACTTAGTTGACTCAGGTTACCCAACCAGAGATGGTTACTTAGGCCCTCACCGTAAAACTAGGTACCACCTAGACCAATTTAATAAAGGAGGACCACCGACAAACAGTAGAGAACTGTTCAACCGCAAGCATTCCGGTTTGAGATCCGTAATTGAGAGAAACTTTGGTGTATGGAAGGCCAAACGGAGGATTCTAGATAGGAAACACCCCAAATATGAGTTGAAAAAATGGGTCAAGATCATAACAACAACAATGGCTCTCCACAATATTATCCGAGATTCATAACAAGAGGATTGTGATTTTGCACATTGGGAAGCGGTGGAAGCATATGAACAGCATGGTGATGAAAATGAAAGTGAAGGGCATGTTCCATACCAACCAGCTGGTGATAGAATGATGGAGGCTATGCGTGACTCTATTAGTATAGAGATGGCGAAAAGAACTAGACTTCCATATTAACATGTATCAGTGTTGCATTAAGCTTTGAGTTTACTTTCTTTCATTTTGCTTTGAATTGGGAATAATAAGAAGAGTTGATGGATGCAACGGCTCTTGTTGATTCTACTGGTATGTTTATATGCTCGCATACAGGTGTGGCATTGACGACATTGATGAAGCTGAGGAAATCTGGAGTTATCGAAGCGAATGATCGGACTGTTGTGGTGAGTACAGCTCATGGATTGAAGTTTACGCAGAGTAATATTATCATTCCAATAATATAAAGGAGATGGCTTGTAGATTGGCAAATCCACCAGTGAAGGTTAACACAGAGTTTGGTTCAGTTATGGATGTCCTCAAAGAGTATCTTAAGAATGAAAACTCTTATCTCAATGTTAAGTTTACTAAGATTAGCTAAATTTTGTATGGCTTTATGTATTACATTGCTATGTTGTTTTAAATTGGTTAGAAATCTGAAATTAATGAATTTTATTACAATTTTGAATTTTAATTTATAAATTTATATGACTAAAGTTAATTTTAAAATTTTAAAATAATAATTTGAAGAAAAAATGGGCATTTTAGTCATTTTTCATCTAAACTCATTTAGATGGAAATGAATATTTACCAAACAAATAAACATTCATTTATATGATTCATCCAAATGAAGATATAAAAACTGAAACGAACATCATTCAAATGAATCATTTGGATGAAGCATTGAGATGAATCATTTGGATGAGTTTGAAAAATGAGAGAACGAACAGGACCTAATTAATTTCATAAGATTTTTTACTAACAAAATTATACTATCATTAACCATCCCAAACTATAGACCTCTTTAAAATAATTTTTTTTTTTCAAACTTTCCAATATAAACTTCGTTAATTACTACTTGAATTGCACCAATAATTTGCAATCGCAATCGTAAATCTTGATGTGATGATTTTGGAAATTATAAAACAAAACATCATATAAGTTGGTATAACTAAATATACAACTTTTATAACACAAATTAGTGAGGCTAATAAGCATGCGATTTCATAAAAAATTATAAAGAAATTAGCATCAGGTTGTTTTCTATTGGATCTTGCATACACTTGCTGTCCCTTTGCTTCTTTTTATTGTTTGGGCCTTTATCCTTCTCTTTTTTTTTTTTTTTTTATAATCCAGATATCTGAACCCTCACCTTAGGTATGTCCTCAAACGTGACGGAAGGCGTGTACCTTGGAGGCCCAACAATGATGCCATTTTAATATCTCGGTGGCCACGACTCGAACCCATATGGCAGGAAGGAATTACCTCCGTCCCTTTACAATTGGGCCACAAACTCGTAGTCCTTTTGCCTTCTCTTTATCCTTTGAGACAAAAAAAAAAAAAATTAATACCATGAACTATCTATATAATGTTTCTTCGTAAAAAAGAATATTCTCCAAATAAAAGAAAATAAAAAAACTCTATTTTTATTTTCTTGGTAAAATAACCATAATAATAACCGTCCTAAACTAAATCAACTAATAAGTTCCCTGAACTCAATCAATAAAAATTAAATATAGATTTTTTTTATATACCCACTCATATAAAATAATTAAAATTATCTATATTATATATATATAACGGGAAATTCCCTATAATAATAATATATGCCTAATACACACATATCTTCTTAGTTTGGGTTTTTCCTTTTTTTTTTGGGTTTGTTTTTTTTTTTCTAATAGGCTTTATATATATCTATATAATGGAAAATTCCCTATAATATAGTATATGCCTAATACACACATATCTTCTTAGTTTGTGTTTTTTTTTCCTTTTTTTCGGGTTTTTAACTTTTAAAAACGATTATTGTAACATTAAATATATGATAAGCTTATTTTCCTAAAATATTTACACATTATATGTTAATATAGAATTAATTTATTTTATATTTATCTAATCCCTGTTCACATTTTCATATTTTTGTGTTGAAATTTTATCATTTCGTTTTTTTAGAAAGCAAGAAATTCTCTAAATATCTTTAATTATATTAGTATATTTTATCATAATTTTTTTTTGATGGTTGTGTGTTTTATTTATAGTTGTATATGTTTAACATTTATATCTTTTTACTTTATTTACTCTTTTATTAGATTTTTTAATATTTTTTAATAGTAAACTTTCAAAATATTTCATTACATACATTATATTTAGTTTGAAATATAAGTCGCAAAAATCAGAGTCTTAATAATTTTAAATAACATAATTTATATTTTATACGTATGCAACCCGATATCCAAATTATCTCCATCCCTTTCTTTAAAATTACACTTTTCTTTTGTCGACTTTTAAAAAACACTTTGAAGACTAATTTTACTCTTCTGATTTACATGTAATCGACTCTAAGATAGATTTTATAATAATCTATATTTGTGTCCATACTTTAACTAATAAAGTCATTCATTGACTTATATGTTCCAAGTTAATGCACTTTTTGGTGGCCCATCACATAGATTCCAGATTTTTTTTTAATTTTCTAATATGATTTTAATTCGCTTGACCAGTAAATTTTACTCTTTTGTTGTCAATACAATCGCCATTAACACCAAATCAAGCTCAGTCCACTCTTCTCATGAAACTTCATCATCGTCGATTATGACCCTGATAGGTTATTTTTTACTGCCTTTGTTTTATCTCTCTTTTAGTTTCTTCTGTTTTTTAAGATTCCCAAACATGCTCAGACTTGATAATTGGATTATGTCTTTCTTGTAGCAGGTTTTAGACGAAACACATTATTGTAAATCTACTGCTGAAGTCTACTTGTATGTATCTTGTATCTTGTTGGTCTGTGATTTTTGTTTTTTTTCTCCTTGGGAGGTTCTTTATTCTGGCTCAGATTTATTGGATTGTCATTTTGTCTCTGAAATTGATTTCTTGTTCTTTTTCTAGTAAGTTGTAAAGGCTATGAGACTGCTTAGAAGTATCCAGGAATGATTGAATTTATGGAGACCAAAATGTTTCCCCTTAGCTTCAAGCTGCCATTACCATTCTCAGGTGAGATTTTCCAAGTCTTCAGGGCAGACATCATCATCCTGCAGAAAGAAGAAAGAAGAAGAGCAGACATCATCATCCTATTGATCAAGTAAGGTCTAATGTTTATGCAATTCACAGAACCAAGAGACACAAGACAAGTAATATAACAAAACTGTCAAAACCCTTTGATCCATTGTCTCATCTATGTGCTAGAGACAATCAACTGCATAAAATGTACTTAAACCCCATATGATGATGATAATTCAACTGAACCGAAAAAAAGGAAAGAAAAGTTTGTTCATATTACCCTCTTCAATGAAGACAGACATGCCGAAATTAGTAGCCTTGATCAAAGCCTTCTCATCTTTGTTAGAAAGCAAGAAATTCTCAGGCTTCAAGTCTCTATGCAACACACCCATGAAATGACAAATCTTGACAACATTCACAATCTGTCTACAGTTAGAAGCAGCTGCTCTCTCACTGTAATGCCTCTTAGCTATGATTCTATCAAACAATTCACCACCAGCACAAAGCTCCATAACAAAATTCACAGCTTTCTCATCCTCGTATGCTCCTTTAAACTCCACAATATTACGATGGCCACTAAAATGCTGCATCATCTGAATCTCTCTCCTCTAATCATCACTATCAACTTTTCTCAGTGCACAGATACGTAACCCCAAATTGCCCAGCACAGTGGTGAGATCGATTTGGAAGCGTACTTCTTCCCCGTCGAATTCTCAGTGCACAAATACACTTATTCCTAAAACCAATAATAATACTATATTCCTAAAATTAATGATATTCGATTCTTGTTGCCTTATTTATTTTGTACCGAATGAATTTGAAAAGGAGTCATTTAAAAAGTATTTTTGATAGGTGGCAAAATGTGATAAATCATTAAGACATGAAATTATATATCGGTTATTTAATATACAAAGTTTCAAAAATTTCGCATTTTATACATGACGTTAACGGAAGAGTTCAAGGCCGTTAAATATGATGAACACGAACTTTCTTGTTAGCTAAAAAATACATGATTTTTTTAGTATTGACATTTATACACGAACATTAAAATTTTGTGTCTTTTACAAACGAGATTTAATGACACTAACGAAACTATTCAAAAGAATCGATCAGACATGCAGATCTACACTGAACCTCCCTCGTCGCCATCAATGCTATCAGTTTTGGAAGAATCGTCATCTTCGTCAATCATAATCCCAGACGAATCCAATCAAACTCGAAACTACATTGAACCTTTCTCGTCGAGGAAAGGGAAAAGCCTAGATAGGTCCAATTCAGTTAGAAAAATTGCGACAGAGCTAGACGATGTCAAATCGGTATCAAATTCAAAAATTTCTCCGAGCGCAACGATAAACTCAAATTCCATGGAAACAAAGGAGAAGAAAGGGAATCTAAATCAAAACGCTGATAAGCAATCGAGACGGTGGGGAAATGGAGCATTTTAGGTTTTATGTACAGGAAATATGTTAGTAAGGACGATGAAGGAGATAAATAAAGAAAATCGAACAACACTTGAATGGTTGAGAGGTCTTTATCAGAATCAATGCCGAAGCTGAGAAATGGAGAAGGAAGAGGACCGAATATGAGGAGAAGTAAGCAGTTTCGTTAGTGTCCTTAACTTTCGTTTGTAAAATGCACAATTTTAATGTTCGTAAATTTAAATGTCAACACTAAAAAATTAATGTATTTTTTAGCTAACGAGAAATTTCGTGTTCATCACACTTAACAACCGTCAACTCTTCCATTAGCATCGTGTGTTAAATGCGAAATTTTTGAAACTTCGTGTATTTAACCAATGTATACAACTTCATGTATGTTTCTAGCAACGAAAAAAATTCGTCTATTAAACGTCTAAATGTAATTAAGTTGGTGTATTTTTAAGGTTTTTCCCTATCTCTTTCACTATTTCTAGAAAAAAGACAAGGTTTGAAAGAATCTTTTGACATTATCCCTCGTGCTGTTTTTACCAAGCTTGGTTTCATACATCAAAACCCCAATATATCTTCTCAACATATCATATGACCCATGGCAGGTAAATTTTTTTTCTTTCATCTAGCTAAGTGCTTCATCCTTTACAAGGTTGGCCTCGTCAAGTTGTTGTACTTAGAAGAGTTGCAGAAGGAAGCTGGTTCCGTCAATTCAGAGTGTGGCAATCTTCCGGGTTTCCCCATTTCCTTGCACGATTTCCAACTCTGCAATTGTTGTGACAAGCATGAGATTATGGCCTTACTTCTTCAGAGCCATAGCAGGAATGATACCAGAAGCTTTCATCTACATTTACAGGTCAGTCTTACTCTCCCCTGGATTCAAAACAATTAAAAATTCAGAAAATCGAAAACCTAATTCTATAACAGGATTTCATAGGCAGCGTGATGTAAGATTGGAATCACTCCAACTTTAGATTACTTGATGATCACGAGATTCCAAACTTATCACGCGGAAGGTGGAGCGAATATAGAGATGGACCGAGATAAGGTTGATTGACTTGCTCAATCAATGGACGAATAAGGTTGTTTGAATCACACAAACAAACAGATATGTGGCTTCAATAGAATAGAAGTGAATCGCTCGCTTAACCTCTAAAGAAATAAGAACAACACAAAGACTCCAACTTTGTGAACAAAGAACAAATTGTTTATTACTTTCAAAATTCATGGGTGTATTGCACAATGGACAAGCTGAGCTTATATAAGGCTCTAACAACGTTCCTAAAGCTAGAAAAATCAAGAGAACTCGCAAAATTAAATAAAAATATGGTTGTTGGACAATAAATGGTAAATCTGTCCAAATATGGAAGTAGCCGTTGTTGCTTGAGTCTTAAGAGCTTTGGTGCGAATTGGTGGTGTCTTGGAACGTCTAGGTGCATTGAATGAGGCTCTAGAATGTATACAAGTGATGAGGGAAAGAGTTGTTGATGGTTGATCTCCAACATAGCAAATAAGGCAAGCTCGGCTCCGGATATGGAAAGTGAAGGTGTGTGAGGATCCGCCAGATCCCATGTATCTTGGTGTACCTTAGAGTGTTGTAAAAATCTTCTAGAAGTAGGATAAAGTCTCCTGGGCGCCAATGATAAGTTTGGAGTCTCCAAAACCCGCAAGGTTTCAAATAAAACAAGTCGAGGATTCTTCGATTTAGAAAACCAATAACTCCCTAACCAAAATTTTTATTGGCTTGGTTCCAATTCGTTGTGTGCCTCTAATGGAGCAATATTGTATAAAAAGTCTATTTGTAGCTTAATTTTTCTTGGTTTGGTCGGAAATCTCCAATGATTGGGTAAGCTGGGAATTACCTGATTTGTAAATTGAATAACTCCTTCATGTGAACTCTGTTTGGGCTGATTCTTCTTCAAGGTGTTTTGTAGCTGAGCTGAAAATATTTCCAAGTGGTTTCATGCTTTGAATCTCCGTTGTTGAGCTGATATGCTTCAAACAATGAACATATGTCTTTTTCGGGTCAGATTGGCATTGTGCATCCGGTTTGAATGAGCTTCGGTTCAGCTGCTGGTTGAATGACCACATCGCATCGGTTGGTTGATCAGAACATTTGCTGATGTGAAAATGCCGATATCAATGTTTGATAACAGTGGATATTGTGTACAACATAATCTTCTTGAGCATTGCGGTTGTGACCACGATAGCTTTCACTGTGTACGCAAAAAGAGCTTTAAGATAGCTTCAAAATGAAAGCATGAAACTGTGATGCAACAAGAACGACTTGTGGAACAAAAACGAGTGGTGTAAGTAAGAAATATGGTGCAAGGATTGGGGATGATATGGCAGACTGCTATTTGCAGTCCTTATTCCTCACAGACTTAGAACTACAAATTTTTGATGTAGAGTCAATTGGTTTTGTGCTGTTTTGTATAAGAGATTTCCATGTGAGACTTCTTCCTACTTTAGACGGCGAAACCTTTTACCATTGCTCTGTTTCATCTACATTTGTTACCACCATAATATCTTGTATCTGATTGTTTCCAAATAGCATTCTCAAATATTATTATTACACTATTTCATTATTCGATTAGATTATTTTATTTTTATTTGTGATGTTTAGGATATGCCTTTGTTTTATTTCAAATCACCTTTTCAGGCATTCCTTTGCAACTAAGAAATTTTATTAGATCGTATAAGGTTCATACAAATATTTGACCAGCCATGAAGGTGGTACAGAAAAGGAGGAATACAAAGAATCTAATAAATTTGCTTTACGACATATTGAATCTGCAGCTGCATTCTTTTCTTAATGAATATGATCCAGTGAGGATAAAGAAATTCCATCATCCAATTTTGAATATCGTAAAGGATTGTCTCGAGCTGTATATGATCCGTTCCGGAATTGATGATATTGACTAATTCCTGCCAATCACTTTCAAACCAAACACATCAAGATCCTTGAAACCATGTCACTTGCAAAGCATTAAGAAAACCAAGAGCTTCAGCTTGTAGTGCTGAAGTTGAAGACCGAAGTTTTCCTCCGCCAGTAAGAATGACTTTTCCAGTTGAATTTCTAAGAAGCCAGCCCGTAGTTGTGGAAGAGTTGCTGGGTATAAAGTTGCTCTAAAATTACATTTAATCCACCCCGGTGGAGGTGGCGATCAATTACTCTGTCGAGCTCTTCGTGTACCACTTAGATAAGTGTTGGGAGTAATATTACTTGGTGCCTCCATATGATTAGCTGTTATCCATTCATTTACATCATCAATTTCTTTCTTTGTCTCAGCATCTGGACTTCGCATAATCTTTTGATATAGGTAATCATTGCGTGACTTCCATAGTCTCCATAACATCCAGAGTGGTTAACGACCGCTCATCTCAGTAGAACTCTCATAAATCTGAAATAACATATGAATGTTATCTTCAAGGTTATTTGTAAATGTGAGGTGACGGCCCAAGTGAGACTGCACCAAACGCCAAACGGATTAGGCATAAAGGCAATTAAATGACAAGTGATTAGTTGATTCATCATCCAAGCAGCATCGTTGGCACGTCGGATTAGTTTGGATTTGTCAAGATAGAAGTTGAGTATTTGTAGCTAATGCACCCGATAAGCAACGCCAGAGGAAATGTTTAATTTTTGGGGAGATGTTAAGTTTCCAGAGTAACTGCTTGAGTGTCACCGAACCTTGTGGTGGTTGAATCATGTCTTTATCAAGAAAGTGTATGTGGGTAGCCATCCAATATCACGACCTAACCGTGTAAGTAGAGTTCGAGTTATAGACCCATTCATAAGAGTCATTACCAGCATGATGAGACAAATACATTATAGAAAGCTAATTGTTGATCATCAGGAGTTAGAACACCTTCAAAGATATCTGGATTCCATTCTCTTTTATTCTCGAGCCAAAGATTAGCTACCGTCATTGTGATATCACGAACTGGTACAGATGCTAATCGAGGAGGTACAATTGGCAACCAAGGACCTGCCCACACTCTTGTATTTTTTCCATTACCAATCTGAACGCGTAAACCTTGTTGTAAGAGGGATTTACCTACTTGTATTGATCTCCAACCATATGATGTGTAACCAGTTGTTGGAGCATTTAGATAAGATGTAGTAGGATAATAAAGACCTTTATAAAGCCAAGCTAGAAGATAGTGTGGATTATTAAGGAACCGCCACACTTGTTTCTCAAGGATGGCCTTGTTAAATTTTTGTAAATCCCTAAATCCTTATCCTCCTTTCGTCTTTGGTAATGTCATTCGACGCCAACTTACCCAAGGGATTTTTCTTTTGCCATTTTCTTTCCCCCACCAAAATGAGGATAAAACACCATTGATCTTATCAAAAATAGTTGATGGTAGTAGAAAACAACTCATCGAATAGACCGATAAAGCCAATGCCACTGATTAAATTAATATTTCTTTACCCGCCGGACACAAATATTTTGATGACCAGCTGTCCGTTCGCTCTTTAACTCTCTTTACTATATGCTCAAAGAGTTCAATTCTTTTCCGTCAAAACTATTCTGGTAAGCCCAAATATTTACCGCCTTCCCCAACCGTGATTCCAAAAATATGGTGTTGATGTCTCAGTTTTGAGTCCGGAGATTTCATACCAAAAATAAGGATGACTTAGAGTAGTTAATTTTTTGGCCTGAGGCATGTTCATATTTTTGAAAAATAGACGCCATATTTTCACAATCAGCCGTTGTGGTACGACAAAAAAACAATGAATCATGAGCAAAGAATATATGAGATATAGCTGGACAATTTCTTGTTATTTTCATGCCATGAATCTAATTATTAGCCTTTATGAATAAGTTGGCTAAGGACTTCAGCACAAAATAAAAAGAGATAAGGCGATAAAGGGTCACCTTGTCGTAAGCCACGTGAGGGAGTAATATTCCCATTATGGAGATCCGTTTATTGAAACTTCATACTTAACAGAACGGACACAAACCATAATCCAATTAACCCATTTGGAGTCAAAACCCATTTACTGCACAACCTTTGCAAAAAAAATTCCATTCAACACGATCACAAGTTTTACTGATGTTGGTTTTAATAGCCAAAAAACAGTACTGGCATTCCTTTCGCGATTTTAAGGCATAAAGTAGTTCATGTGCAACCAAAACATTATCTGAAATATGACGACGAGGAACAAAAGCATCTTGAAATTCAGAGATTACCTCACCCAAACAGTTTTTCAGCCTTATAACCAATATCTTCGAAATTATTTTATAACTAACCGTGCATAAACTGATAGGGCGGTAGTCGGCCATAGTTACAGGATTAGTAATCTTTGGAATTAGGCAAATTTGGGTTTTATTAATCTGGGTATCTATCTCCCTGTCTCGAAAAAATGAACCATATTGCAAACTTCATGTCCAATCATATCCCAAAATTGTTGATAAAATGCTGCTGTAAAACCATCATAACCCAGAGCTCGATCAGTCCCTATGGCAAAAACTGCATTTCTTATTTCTTTGTCATTTACCGGACGAGTCAAATTCTGATTCATCTCTACCATAACAGCAGACTCAATTCCATGTAGTATCTCACTAAGATCAATAAATTGTGTAGATGTAAAGAAGTTAGTAAAATAATTAGCCGCTACCATACCAATAGTATCATCCGGTAGTGGGTCATTCCTTGATCATCGGACATTGATTTAATTTGGTTTTTGGATTTCCTTGTCTTTGAAATAGCATGAAAATATTTGGTGTTACGATCACCGAGCTTTAACCAATTATTCATCTCTTTGTCTTCCAATAATGCTCCTCATCTTGATATGCTTCAGTGAGTGAATTACGGATGTTATGCATTGTATATGTAGGTGTATGAGGGTCACGCTCAACGGCATCAAGTTGATGTTTTAGAACCTGAATGAGTTCAGCTGTATTGGTTTTTTAGTAACGTTTCCATTTAGCCAACTCTCTTCTACAACTCCGAAGTTTATGATGAAGACCACCATTTCTATCACTGCAACCTTGTAATCAGCCTCTTTTAGCAGCATCGGCAAATTGCGGATCCTTAAAGAACGTCTTATCATATCGAAACTGGCCTCGCTTTAGAGTTACTACATCTTCTATATTACTAATCCCAGGAGCATGGTCTGAGCCCGCTAAGGTTAGGAACTCTGTTTCAGAAGCTGGAAAGAAAGCTTGCCAATCCGAATTTATAAAAACTTTATCTAGACATGTTTCAGTCGTTTCCTTTTGACGCTTACCCACCCAACTATATCGATTTCCTTTATAACACATATCTTTCATGTACAACAGTTTACCATATATTGAAAATTTCGGAAGCTACTAGGTCCACGGAGTCGTCCTCCTATTTTTCTTCATGTTTTAAAATTTCGTTAAAATCTCCACACATTAACCAAGGACCGGTTCTATTAACCGAGATTCTATGTAATTTTTCCCATAAGTGGTGACGTTCACTCGGAATAGGATGGCCATAAATGCAAGACAAGTAGAAGTTAAAAGATTTGTACTTGAACATCAACATAATTTTTCACAAAAAACAGCTAATCCCCCACTTAACCCTCTAGGAGATACAAGACATATTCCGGTGAAACCCAAATTTGCACCTAAATTCTGCATATAAGCATCTTGTTGTTTCGTTTTCACTAGGAACAACACGTCCAAGAGATACATCCATTGTATCTCTTCTAGGCGTTAAACTGACAAGGGTTGTCCTATGCCTTGACAGTTCCAAAAACCAACTCTCATGGAACCGGTGGTGATACCGGCCCCACCGAGGCTTTGTCTTGTTCGTCGTCGTCGGAAAGAGAAATTCTTGAACCACTCCCAATCTCATAACTTACATGGTGAAATGTTTGCGTTGGGGACTGTTTCTTTCTTAGGCACAGGTCTTCAAAGGCACTCATGCTTTCCTGTTTACGCTTACGGTTGGCGTATGTGGATGGCATAACAGAAACAACAGCAGAACCTGTACCATAGTGTGCACTTTCAGTATCTTCCGAGTGAGTGTGCGCTAGAGGATCATGATGGGATCAATATCAGAGAGATCCTCTTCTTCTTCAGGGTCTTCATCGTTCTCTTCAGCATCATCAGGCACAGTTTCCACGATAGGGACCGAACCGGTATCTATCTCAATGTCTGTTATGAGGTCTCCATTGTCATCAATCTCATGAATTTGAACACCTATGTTTCCTGTATCATTAGAAGGAATTTGATTGCCATCATCGTGATCAGAATCAACAGAGTCTTCAGGTCCACCACCATTCTGGATTAAGCAGTTGCCAAAATTGTGTGTATGACGGCTACACACTTTACAGAATCCACGTAATCGCTCATAGAAAAAGCTGAGGATCGTGTTTTTGCCTGGGATAAAATGGAATTTTCTGCGAAAAGAGAGTGGTTTGTCGACGTTCCAGTTGATTCTGACCCGCACAAACTGGACTCATATCGCCGTGTTTGCATCAAAATCCACTTCATCAATGTCACCGAGAGAGCGAGCAATACTATTAAAGACACCCAAGTTAAGATATTGCAGCGGGATGCCTCTTATTTGAATCCAAAAAGTGATTAAATTCAATGTCAAAGGATCCATTGTTGGAGACCATTGTTGAATCACAAGCATTCTGTCGGCATAAGACCAGGGACCGCGGCGTAGCACTGTCTCAAGGGATTCAGCCGATGGGAACACAAACTGAAAACACCTTCGTTCGATAATTCTTCCTCTCACCAGACCGACAAGGCCCCACGAGCGAGGGAGAGTTGCGATGATATGTCTGAGAATTATTTTCCGAGGAATTAGAGGCCGCCCAATTAAGCAGAATCGGTGTTCATAAATTGCATGTTGGACCACAGTTTGAGGAAGAATGAAAGGGGTCTCATCCAAACCAAGATCGATGTTCTGAAGAGCACGCCGGATTCCGTCCGCCATTGAATTCCAGAAAAAGTAAATCGAAGTAAGTATAGAAGTAGAGAAATTCGATTGAAGAGAGTGACGAGCAGTTCTGCAATCGGAATTCGATTGAAGAGAGTGATTGGTGGAGAAACTTTTATTATTTTTTTAAATCTTAAAAGTTTGATTTTTGCCAATCACACTTTAATTTTTTTTTTAACGGCAACTTTAATATATTAATAAAACGAGTGATCAAAATGTAAAACATTAACAATTACATTAGGGACATAAAAATGAAAGACAAAAGACAGAGAATTCGGTATTCCTTGCTTAGCTAAAATATCCGCAGGCTGGTTGCAATATCTTTTTATCCAGGTAAATCTAACCATTTCAAACTTATTTGACCAGTAGCGAACTTCTCTTAACCAGTTACACGTTCCAAAATTCCGCTTGTTGCCATGAATCAACTCTAGAAGTCCTTTATTATCTCCTTCAAAATAAATACGCTTATAGCCTTTAGACCAACAATGCTGCATAGCAATAATCAACGCTTGAAATTCACTTTCCAAAGCATTATTCACATATCTCCCAGTTGACCAGCTTCCAAATAAACTCCATAATGATCCCTCACAACCCAACTAGCTTTCGCCGGGATCCCATTACTAAAAAAGGAACCATCATAATTACACTTTAAAAAGCCCCTTTGCGGAGTAGCCCAACGATCTACATTTGAACAGTTTACTTGTCGATGCTGATGACTTGAGTTGATTCTGGTGGAATATGTATCTGCCATTAACCATTCTTTTGCATCATTTCTCGCCAACTGGAGAGTAGTTAACCAAGTTATACTTTGTCGTTGGAAAACCAACATATTTCTGCTTTTCCAAATTCTCCAGAGAATCCACAATGGAATCTGTCTGAGATGCGGAGTTCTCATTGAAGTATTCATTAGAAAAATTGCTTTCATTTTATCTTTTTGATTGCAAAGAGTTTTCGGGCTCTTGCGCACAATTAAACCTATTGTGCTCTAATACCTCAATCCTAAAGGTATGTCGTATGTAGCACTTAAGGTATCGAATCCACATGGAAGGAAAGATAACACACTAAGAATACAGGAAACTAATCAAGCTAAATCGACAGATGTTTTTGGTTTTTGGTTTTTATGTTGTAAATGTAAAATGAAACTAAATAAGAAACTAAATGCTTAATACTTAAACAAGTAAATCAGACTTAAGAAAATTAGAAAACATAAACGAAATGCAAGAAACATAAAACGCAAGTGCAAACTGAAATGAAGCTAACAATGCAAGGCAAACTAACAACTTAAGCGGTTTAATTCAAATGCTAAAAGTATGGATCATTGGTAAGGCATTATGACAAGGGTGAATGATAACTTGATAAACGATGATTCAAACAAATAATTAATGTTCAATCCTATGACATGAATCACTTAAATAGATTAGTCCACTCCCGTGGTACTAACCCTTTTACAAACCGATTTCTGAATAAGATTAAAGAAATATCCGAATGCAACCAATCAATTCATAAACATTAAACGCAAATTCATATTTATCATCGAATCCTCCTTAGAACTCAATTCCCATTGGTTAAGGATTAGAAACGCATGCATAGGAAAGTTCAGGTCGTTTCTCAACACCTTCCGGGTGAGAAACGATCAAAATCTAGAAAAACTCTCTTTCGAAGCTCATTTCTAGCATTACGATCATTCTATACATGAAGATAAACAATAATCAACCATCAATCATCTCAAATCAAGCATCAATCACCCTAAATCTACCATACCAAAATCCAAAAGGTAACTACTCACACATGCTCAAATGACAAAAATAAACCATAGAAAAGCAAGATATTGAAGACATAATTCAGATTTTATAAAATGAAAATGGCAAATCTTTAATACATAAGAGTAGATCAAGGTTTTAAAAACTTAAAAACATGAAAACTAGAGAGAGAAAATGAAGGAGAAGACTCAGGTTGCCCAGAAAAGTCGTCCTCTTTAGTGGTTGCATGATTTGAGGTTTTTTATGGGTGAGTGGGTTCGCAAGTGGAGAAAGTAGAGAAAAAGTCAAAATTCCTCCAAAAATCGGTCTATGACCGATTTTCACGACCGGATTCGGACATGGAAATCGACCGTGGGTCGATTTTTGCTCTAGGTGTGTTCTTCAGCCATTTTGCCGAACGGTCACGGAAATCGCGTTTCGGACCGATTTTTGACATGTCTTCACTAAATCGGCCATATCTTTTGAACCACAACTCCAAATGCTCTGAAACACACTCCATTGGAAGAACTAAATAAATTTCCTATGACCTTTATGAAGATCCCATAAGCTAAATCAAAGGGAAGGCTCGTCTGACTCATCTTTCTAAGCGATATTGGATGACTCTGCATTTGACATTCCTAACTTTGGTCCAAAATTTGCATCTCATATCTCTTCTATATTTCGCATTATGCCATATCCTCTACCTGAAAATCACACTGCAACACCACCTAAAACTGAATCTCAACAAATAAAGAAGACATCACAATCGGACACCTTAGGACATCTAAAATGCCAATGAGACACCAATTGGACCCTAAATACCATGAAAAATCAAAAAAAAACAATATACAAAGTATAGAATCTAGAAAACATATTGACAAACATAGTTGTTGAAAACATTAACAAATCATGGTGTTATCAACTCCCCGGACTGCCCTTCTTCGCTATGTCTCTCAATGCAATATCAAGAAAAGACAAACCGAGAAAAGATTTGATATAAGTGGAGAACTCAAACACCAAAAAGATCTTAGAAGCATTCGATGTGATCACCTTGCATAAATACGTAGCACTGTGCAAACAAACAAACACTCAATCACTCTAACCTATTCAAGGCTATATCGCCAACTCCTAATCTTTTCTCTTAACAACAATGTTTCATGCTACAAGTCTCTTTAACTTAACCCTCACATTCATTTGATCTTTCTAAAGTGGCGTCTCACAATTGGCAAGTGATCAAGTCCAATCGGTTTGAAGAAAAGCTTGTTGGCACTGTGAATCTGAGTGCAAGGAGGTTCATTCTCTTTTTGGGTGTGACTTACTCTCAAGAGGAATGTTGGTTATATGTTATGAGAAAGCGAGGAAGACTAGAAACAAATTTATGCATACAAAGTGTAAGACTCACATTGTTCTACCCTCCTAGCAAGCATTCTACAGCCGAATAGTGATTCTATTTCCTCTTCTATTATTGTATCTACATTTGAAACCTCATTAAACCCCAAAGCCTTTTGGCTAAAACGGAAACCCTCTTTTTGACCCCTTATCTTTTCCAAACTCCAAACTCCTAGAGACATTTTTATTTTCACTCGACCCTTTTTTTTTTTTTTACTCTCCTAAAATTTTTATTCTTTCTATTTTTCAACATGGAGAATGTTTAATCATTTTCTTTCCTAGGGTCTTCTTTTAAATTCTTCTCTAGATTTTCTTTTTTCATCACAAGTGATAATCTTATTTACTTTTACCAATCTAATCTCACTTTTCATGAGCTCATGTCCCCAAACCCAATACCATCATTCTTTTGAATCTTCCCATCCTAATGCTAGCTCTTTTATCTGTTGAACAACTTAAAACTACTATCTAAACAATGAAAAGCTAACTCTTTGTCGTCCCAATTTACTTACAGATTTTACACACAATAACATTATAAAGAAAAAGTCTCACTCAATCAAAACAACAAGGGGTGGAAAGAAAATGGTTACAGGTAAAAGGTAGGTAGCCATTCTAAAGATGAGATATGGCCACTCGGGTAATTAGAGAGTGTGTAAAAGTGGATAAGATAACCCGAGTGTTTTTTCTTTGAACCATGGTTATTGTATCATAAAGCCCATAAGCGAGAAGATTAATTCATTTAAGTCCAATATCAAAGGGTGTTTTCAAATTAAACAAGTAATATACAAGATAGTGAGTTAGAGTAGTTAGAGATCAAAGCAAAGAGCATACAAGTTCTAAAAAGGTTGTTCAAGCAACATTGATAATATAATACTAAGGGTATCACACCGAGTTCTAAACTAAGCTTTAGTGGTTTCTATCATTGTTCCCTATGCATATGCAATGCAGTCCTATATGATCTAGAAATGAGTGATCAAGTCAAGTCTAGAATGCACATGGACTAATGCCAACTACATGATACTTTTTTTTGTTTTTGTTTTTTTTATGCAATTGAAAATATACAATGCCAATGACTCAAGAAAATGAAAATAAAGACAAAATACACAATGTCAAAACACAAAGAACCTCTCCCCCGGACTTAAATCACACCGTCTCGGTGTGAATTGAGCCAAGAGAGAGTAAAACAAACAAAAACGAAAACAAAAACAAATGTATATACAAAGGGAAAAGTTAGTGGTACCTTGAGTGGAGTGGATTCACGAGGATGAAGCATTGTGCGTTTGAAGCTTACGGAGTTAGACCATTGCATCTGTCCCATTTATTCACCCTTATTGCTCCTACAAAATTATCAAACAATAAAAAGTATAAAACAAGAAGTAAATGATAGGATTGCTTGTTTTATCGTCCTTGCGTTTTATAGTCTCTATCCACTCTGACGAGAGATAGGATGGGAGTTCCATAATCGAGCTCGTGTTTATACGGTGTCTCTCTATGTTCTATGACGTTATGTCTCCTAAGCGTGTACTGTGCATTCTCTCTCTCTCTGATATGTTTATATTTTGTATATCACCTCTATGTCTAGCTATTAGTATTCAACGATACTTACATAAATACACTCATATCTATTAAAATTACAGACATAATTTCCTAAAACTCATAACAAGAGCATATCTCTAATTAAGAATTATACAGTTACGTTGCATTGTATGCCTAGACATAATAGTACTATGTCTCGTTTCTCACTCTTTTCCTTTCACGCGCTCTGTGAGAGATGTCGCGCATACACGTTGACGGTCTCGTCTTTCACTATTACGAGGCATTACTCTCTGTGAGATTGCACGAAGAGTAGCGTAAAGCACGTCACGAGAGGTGAGTGAATGTGTATACTATGTCAATCAACGAAAGTTCGCATGAAGATGATTTTGATGAAAGACGTAGTCTCTGTCATATCAACTTTTGGTCTGCTTGGTTGCCGGAGTTACACTGTCATATCAGAGTAGACTGCGAGTGCTAGTGGGCATCTTGAGGTCTCGTCTACCAGAGATTCTTGTAATAATTTTCCCCATTTATATCTACTTTCTGCTTATAGCTCATATTCCTCTCTCCAATCTATATCCAGGTTCTTAAATATGGTATTAAGCTCCTCCTATTCATTGTTAAAAGATTGATATGAGAAAGCTGAGAAGGTCAGGCAGAGGTGACATATTACTCATTCACTATAATCATTTTGGTTTGATGTTCTTCTCTCTGAGTATCCTCTAATTCTTAAACCATCGCGCGAAGAGACTCTCATTCATCTTAGGAATATATAACTCTTCTGCGAGCAGCTCATCACAACACATGCGTAAGGTAGATTAGCAGAGATAAACACGAACTGCTAAGATTTCTTCATCTAAGCTTGTAGACCACTGCGTTGTGCTTGATTACTATCACGAGCGATCCATACAACTCTCTCTGACCTCTTCTCCGTTGGTCTTTTAATTCATAACCTCTTCATTAGTAATTGTTCCGCAAAACCTTATCGAGAGGGTTGATTGGCCATAAACGAATGAGCGATATATTAAGGGTGTGCATATTTGAGCAATGGCGGTGGACAGTAAGTCAGTTCTACATACTCAGGGATAGATCCGAACGTCAGGCCTCTGCGTACCCGCCCAGAGCAGTAGTGTGAGAAGACTGAGGTTCCGGGTAGTTTGATTTTACGCGCGCGGGCAGCGTAGGCGAGGACCTTGATGCGCGTTGTGGTGTCTTCATCTCTACCACCATCAAATCTGTCGGGATTGTGTAATCACCAACACGTTGAGTGGAGTTATTATTTTCATCAACTACCATACTTACACTGGGGATTGAGAGATTATACCGAGAACAGCACTTCCTCGCAAACATGAAAATGGGCATAGAGCTTGATGGTATCAACATTGTTACTCCAGGTGCCGGTTAGATATCCATAAAATAACTCTTTCTATCCAGTCTTATGCGCAAGTGGAGGTATACCACTATCAGTGCTTGCACAACTAGCTCAGCAATCAACTCACAGAATGCACTAATCTGGCTCAGCTTTCCACCGAAGTGCATGCACTCGATATAGAAAGAGGAAATGACTACCCGGATTCTCTCTCAAGCTATGGCAGATTGCACAATTTAGCTCAAGTGTTCTTTATGAGCTGGGTGTGTCCTCATAAATCGCTCTCTCTCTATAATATGCCCTCTTCTACTTTTACTCGGTATTGCAATAAAAGTGCTCGTATGACGTGAGGCTCCGCATATAAGGATACTTATACTCTTGGTGCTATGGTATGAGATCCACAGTCACCTACAAACATAGGTAGTGGATATTCAGCACTGATATCATACTAGCTTTGCATAGTGGATGAAGGACATTTACTTTCTTTAGCATCAACCCTTTTAGAGAGTAAGCAGAACTCAAGTCTCATCCTGAGAACGAAGGAAGTGCAAATCGTGTTCATGGATTGGAGGTGTGCTCAATAGTTCAAACATCACAACAGCGAGTTCTTACTCAGTGCGCACTCTAGCTCGCATTGACGTGGCGACTCTCCGTTGCGTTATACTCTTCACACCTGAACGCGCTGCTATCTTAAGTCTGACATAGCACAATAGCATCATCGGGTTAAAGTCTTTGCACGTTCTTTTCTTTGTGGAATTTGCGCTTATTGTGCCGTACGTCAGTGTACATTGTATACTGAGAGTTGATATCGAGTTGATTAAGTCACCAGTTGTTGCCCTGTCTCGGATCCTATCTCGCAGAAGTAATCTGGTGAATTTCTTACCAATTACCGGATTGCAAGACCGATCCGTGGAGAAGTTTATAGTCGTTTATGCATGAGTGCTGATCGATGAACTTAGTAAACAGACCGGCGAGATGGTTTCACGAAACTTCTCATGGCTCATTGAGTGTATATGAATCAGAGCACCTATTCGTTAGATAGTTGGTGTGAAGATTCAGTATGAAGCATGTGATGAATCAATTAGCTCTCTTCTATGAATAAGGATGGATATATGTGTCTCTCATCAGCCCTACCCACCGGCACGCACGACTCATCTACACCTCCTTCCGTCGTGGCCGGCCACGAGTGAATTATAGGGTACAGCTATAAAAGAAAAAAGGTAAAGAGAGAGGTATAAGAAACAGACCAAATGAAGCGGAACCAAAGAAGAAAATAGAAATTTTCGGTTAGCAGAACACAAGGCCGTGTTGTAGCGCCTACGCCGAGGTCTGTCAGTACCATTCACTTACATAAGCGAACACCGACTCATCCCCACTCCACACATTCTCGTCACTCTACGTCACATCTTACTGTGCTACTTACACGTTTATGTTTCACTCATAACATCTTCTTTTCAAATAACAAACCCATCATAACATCCAAACACACTATGAGGACATAATTAGCGTCCAAAGAGCAATCCTCACACAACACTAGATCACTTTTACAAGGGACAACTGAAGGAGAAGGTCTATGAGTGATACCCTACTGTCTTCGACTCTCTAAACTACTCTTCTACATATCAACCTAAGAGGTGCGGCAATTATATCACAAAAGTACATCGATGGCAATAGAAGTGCAGTAGCTAACATTTGTCAAATACAGAATCTCTTGCGGAATCGTGCCTCATAAGCTTAATACCGCGGTAAAAACACCAGCTTCCATCTTCGCTCACGTTGTCAGGACTACGTCTCAAGTACACTTGACGACAGACAAGACTTAGTGAAGAGGCATAATCGTTCGCGTGCAGTTTCATAACCCTCCTTAGGTTCACATGTGAGTGAGCGACAGTCTATGATGTTCGTTACTCTTCACGCACTTACATAGTCCAGGATGTCTGCTGCGCGTACGCGACAATGTAGTGGAATCTCAGCCTCTAGACTTTCTGCTTTCACAACTCAAAAGCTCGACGTGGATTGGTATTGAGACGCTCATTAAGCACAATTTGATCCTAGGAATGGCAAATCAACTAAAGATAGAATGTCGAAAGCCATACATCTTCGATGTCGTTAGGTCTGAGGTTGAGACGTAGTAGCTTGAGTTGGTGGTTTGTAACCTTGTTGAACGTTAGGAACGAATGATGCTTTATTCTGAAAACTACCTCGATTTCTTTGATATCCACCTTGGTTGTTTTGGTATTGTTGCTTGGGTACAAAACCTTGTTGTTGAAAATTCTGTTGAATCCTTGGCCTTGTCTTTGGTTGTTTGATGGGTTGAAAGGTCTTTGGTGGATAACCTTGTCCTTGTTGCTGAAAGTTGGGGTTGTTAGTTATTGTTATAACCGCCTGGTAACCACCTTGTTTGTCCTACGAAATTCATTTCTTCTTGCGCTTCATGGCAGTTCTCTATACCCACTTCTTTACCAGCTGACCCATATTCAAACTCTCCCACAAAGTTAATGGATCTCTCCGTAGCTAGTAAGACCTTATCCATCTTTTCATGGAGAGCTTTGATCTCCTTGCTTCTCTGATCTTCCCACTTCCTCGTGGTGCTCTGTCATAATCCTCGCCATAGTTTCCATCGCTCTGAGCTAAGTTCTCGATCAACTGCATTCCTTCTTCCACGTTCTTTCCAAGAAATTCCAATTACTCGCTAATGTCAAGCAACATTCTTATCTTGGGCATAAACTCCTCTATACAATGTACTCAACAAAGATTCGTCAGAAAACCATGGTGAGGGCACTTGTTCTGTACCCCTTGAAAACGTTCCCAAGCTTCGCCTGAAGCCTCTCGTTGTTCTTTTGAGCAAAGCTAGATATGTCGTTTCTAAGCTTAGCCGTTCTTGAGGTTGAGAAGAATTTTTCCAAAGAACTTTCTCTTGAAATCATCCCATGTGGTGATGGATCCAGTAGGTAAGCTCTTCGCCCACACTTCGCCTTATCGCCTAAAGAGAAAGGGAATAAACTTAGCTTGAACGCATCTTCAGAGATGCCGTTTATCTTTTGTCAGCCCGCACACGTCATTGAAGTTGTCTAGATGATCTAGAGGATCTTCAACTGCTAGCCCATGAAATTTGTTCCCCTGAACCATGTTGATCATGCTAGCTTTATCTCGAAGTTGTTGTTCTCAACCGGTGGTGCATGAATACCACTGCGGTTGCCGTGTGCTTGGGGTGCATCAAACGCCCCTATCACTCTCTGTGTCTGGCTGCGTGGACAGGCGGGTTCATATGAATCCCCGCTCCCTGAACTTCTTCCTCATCGTTTGGGAATTATCTCCCATATTTCAACCCAAGTGTTCGTGCAAGTCTCTCTCTCTCTCTTCTAGCTCGAGTGTTGGCTCGTTCTAGTCTCCGTATGTTAGGAACCAACTCAACCAAGTTTTGTTGTCCTTGGCTTCTCAGGTTCATACACCTTCAAGAAAGAGAAAGAATAGAACACGGTTAGATGGTACGAAAAATAAAAAAATTTAGACTCGGTAGAATCCAAATCCTAATGGCTATTCTATTGCCTTCTCCGGCAACAGCGCCAAATTGATTGCAAAGAGTTTTCGGGCTCTTGTGCACAATTAAACCTATTGTGCTCTAATACCTCAATCCTAAAGGTATGTCGTATGTAGCACTTAAGGTATCGAATCCACAGGGAAGGAAAGATAACACACTAAGAATACAGGAAACTAATCAAGCTAAATCGCATAATGTTTTTGGTTTTTGGTTTTTATGTTGTAAATGTAAAATGAAACTAAATAAGAAACTAAATGCTTAATACTTAAACAAGTAAATCAGACTTAAGAAAATTAGAAAACATAAACGAAATGCAAGAAACATAAAACGCAAGTGCAAACTGAAATGAAGCTAACAATGCAAGGCAAAACTAACAACTTAAGCGGTTTAATTCAAATGCTAAAAGTATGGATCATTGGTAAGGCATTATGACAAGGGTGAATGATAACTTGATAAACGATGATTCAAACAAAATAATTAATGTTCATCCTATGACATGAATCACTTAAATAGATTAGTCCACTCCCGTGGTACTAACCCTTTTACAACCGATTTGGTTAAGCTAGACTTCCGAATGCAACCAATCAATTCATAAACATTAAACGCAAATTCATATTTATCATCGAATCCTCCTTAGAACTCAATTCCCATTGGTTAAGGATTAGAAACGCATGCATAGAAAGTTCAGGTCGTTTCTCAACACCTTCCGGGTGAGAAACGATCAAAATCTAGAAAACTCTCTTTCGAAGCTCATTTCTAGCATTACGATCATTCTATACATGAAGATAAACAATAATCAACCATCAATCATCTCAAACAAGCATCAATCACCCTAAATCTACCATACCAAAAATCCAAAAGGTAACTACTCACACATGCTCAAATGACAAAATAAACCATAGAAAAGCAAGATATTGAAGACATATATTCAGATTTTTATAAATGAAAATGGCAAATCTTTAATACATAAGAGTAGATCAAGGTTTTAAAAACTTAAAAACATGAAAACTAGAGAGAAAATGAAGGAGAAGACTCAGGTTGCCCAGAAAAGTCTTCCTCTTTAGTGGTTGCATGATTTGAGGCTTTTTATGGGTGAGTGGGTTCGCAAGTGGAGAAAGTAGAGAAAAAGTCAAAATTCCTCCAAAAATCGGTCTATGACCGATTTTCACGACCGGATTCGGACATGGAAATCGACCGTGGGTCGTTTTTTGCTCTAGTGTGTTCTTCAGCCATTTTGCCGAACGGTCACGGAAATCGGTTTCGGACCGATTTTTGACATGTCTTCACTAAATCGGCCATATCTTTTGAACCACAACTCCAAATGCTCTGAAACCACCTCCATTGGAAAGCTAACTCAATTTCCTATGACCTTTATCCAAAGATCCCATAAGCTAAATCCAAAGGGAAGGCATTCGTCTGACTCGATCTTTCAAGCATGTTGGATTGACTCTGCATTTGACATTTCCTAACTTTGGTCCAAAATTTGCATCCTTCATTTTCCTTATATTTCTATGCATATCCTTTGATCCAATCCACTCCTAAACACCTGAATAAACACAAAAAGAACAAAAAGAAGACACAAAGCAACCTAGGACATCTAAAATGCAATGAGACTCAATTGGACCCTAAATCCATGAAAACATCAAAAAAACTATACAAAGTTAGATTGAAACATATGAAAACAAAGTCTTAAAACATTTAAAATATGGTGTTATCACTTTTAACGTTAAGCTTGACGCCAAAACTGTAGGATCAGGAATGCCCGAAGCCCTCCATATATTTTTCGCAAAAATGCAATCAAAGAACAAATGTTTCGTAGTCTCCTCACCATTGCAACAACGGGGGCATAAAGAGTGTCTAGTTATATGACGGTATCTTAAATTTTCTCCCAGAGATAAGGCACCAGAATTCAGTCTCCATAGGAAGTGTTTTAACTTAGGTGCTGTCTTAAGCCTCCAAATAGCCTTTTTAATCTCTATTTCTCTAGGAGGGGGTTGAATTATCCGACTAGTCGGCAAATGAGTTGCAAGCCAGTAAGCTGATTTAACTGTATAAAACTCCATCGGACTTGTAGTGCCAACCCAGAAGATCCCGATTAGCTTCAGAAATTATCTTGATAGATAAAATGGTATCCACATCTTCAGGAGCCACATTTGCAAGAACTTTCTCTACATCCCAATCCGTCTTTGTATTATTGAACCAATCGGAGACTTGAAAATCTTTTATGTCTGCAGACTTCCTCAACGGCGGCCTTGGGGGGTGTAAAGGTAACCATGGATCTAGCCAAGCATTAATCAAAGTTCCATCCCCAATAACAAAACGAAGGCCTTGCTTAAGAAGTTTCTGACCCGAGAGTAAAGACTTCCAAACATAGGATGAGCGCTTACCTAGGGTAGCATTAAGCACATTTGTGTCATGAAAGTACATACCTTTCAAAACTTTAGCCATCAAACTATTAGGGTACTGTAAAATTTGCCAAACTTGCTTTCCTAGCAAAGCAGTATTAAAGTGTTCCAAATCTCTAAAACCTAAGCCTCCTTCACGTTTTGGAATACACAGCCTATCCCAAGCAAACCAATGCATACCTTTTTTTTATCATCCCTAGTGCTCCACCAAAACCGACTTAAAATACTAGTGATCTCATCACAAATATCTTTAGGAATCCTAAAGATATTCATAGAATAAATTGGCATCGCCAGTGCCACTGATTTAAGGAGGATTTCTTTACCTCCCGGGGACAAAAACTTTTTACTCCAACCTTGAGTTTTTTCTTTCACCTTTTCTACAATATACTGAAACATCTTAGATTTTTTTTTGACAAACTGCTCCGGCAAACCCAAATATTTTCCTTTACCTCCTTCATTATGAATTCCCAACATATGATGAATTCTCCTTTTTAGTATCCTGCTTGACCTTTGAACCAAAAGTAATAGTTGATTTCCGCAGATTAACTGCTTGACCAGAAATTGCCTCATACGCTTTTAGAATATACTGCATAGTTTTACAAGACTTATTATTCGCCAACATGAAAAACAGAGAGTCATCGGCAAATAATAAGTGAGAGACAGGAGGACTCCTATTGCTAATTTTAATCCCTTGGATATTTCTGTTTCTCACTGTCTCATTAATTAAATGAGAAAGAACCTCAGCACAAAGAATAAATAAATAGGGAGATAAAGGATCACCTTGACGAATACCCCGCTGCGGAGTAATATGACCATGAGGGGAGCCATTTATAAGGACTGAATATGAAAGAGAGGTGGCACAAGACATGATCCAAGTAATCCATTTATCATCAAAACCCATAAGCTGCATAGTACGTTCTAGTAAATCCCATTCTAAACGGTCATAAGCTTTTGTAATATCCGTCTTTAGAGCTATATAGGAAGTTGCTTGCCTTTTCCGAACCTTGAGAGAATGAAAGATCTCTTGAGACACAATCGTATTATCCGTAATAACACGTCCTGGAATAAAAGTTGCCTGATGTTCAGAAATGACACCCGAGAGATGTGGCTTTAGGCGGTTCACAAGGATTTTAGATATAATCTTATAGCTGACATTACACACTTTAATTATTTAAAGGGCTTCTTGCTAAACTAGACCCTTATTTGAAGTAAATTTCAAAACTAGACACCTCTTCCTTTTTTTTTTCAAAATGCCTTTAAATACCCCTCATCGCTTCTTTTTTCACAAAAATACCTAGCGCAGACTTCTCCTGTGAAATCTGGTAGCTGGGTTTGAAAAACAATAACCCAAAGATTCTCACGTAATAACGAAAATGCCATCGTCTTCAATAGTTCCTAACCACACTTACCAAACAAAATTGAGCTCTCAATGTTTCAAACAACCGAATTAAGTGATGTCAATGCTTTAAAACTGAGTTAAAAGCTCCATTTTTGTCGATCTCCTCTCTCATTTCAACCATTTAACTCTATAATATCGTTTTTAATATTTACCATCCATATATCTTGCGATTTACTAAGATTCGAGCATAATAACGCTTGGGTTGCTTGGGTATTGTTGGCGTGATCAGTTCTTGGCCGTTTAAGAGCTACACAAGCTCAAATCGAATCTTGGTAATTTTTTGCTTCATTTTCTCCGATTTTCCAGAAGGCAGACTTCATGGCTGAAGTCTCAATAGTCAACTGGGGTTAGTTTTGCAATTGACTTTTTGGGTCTCAGACTTCACGATTGACACACAGCGATGAAGTCTGAAGTTCTCCTTTGAAAACAAAAAACGGTGTTTTAGACTTCACCGTCGAAGTCTGGTTACAAGGGGTCTAGTTTTGCATTGACCGTTAAGTCTGACTTTGTACAAAGACTTCTTCTGTGAAGTTTGCGAAAAAAAGCGGTTAGTTTTGCAATTGACCGGAACGAAAACTTTTTATCGAGACTTCATCTGAGAAGTCTGCGTGAAAAAAGGGTTAGTTTTACATTTGACCAAAATTCGAGAACATTGACTATTGGTAGACTTCTCGTATGAATCTACAAACCATTGGTAACTCTGAATTTAAAAATAATTTTTTTTGGTCAATTGCAAAAGTAACCCTTTTTCTACATAGACTTCTCAGACGAAGTCTCATGTAAAAGTCAAACTCTGGTCAATTGCAAAACTATACCCTACTTTATGGGTAGACATCGCCGAAGAAAGTCTCTGAAGGCAAAAAGACTTCATCGAGGAAGTCTAATTACGTAATAGACTTTCTAGATGAAGTCTATTACCAAAAAGACTTCCTAGATGAAGTCTACTAAAAAAGTCAAAATTGTGGTCAATTGCAAAACTAGACCCTAAACTGTACAGACTTCTCTGACGAAGTCTCCTTGTGTAGCAGACTTCGCCTGTGAAGTCTGCTCAAAAAGTCAAAATCTGGTCAATTGCAAAATTAGACCCGTGCTTCAGACTTCACGGGCGAAGTCTATTTCAGATAGCAAAGCAGACTTCATCGAAGAAGTCTCATTGTTCCTTTTTCATCTTTATCTTCTTCTTCATCTTCATCGGGATCTTCATCTTCATCTGGATCTTCATCTTCATCTGGATCTTCATCTTCATCTTCATCTTCATCGTCATCGTCATCTAGAATCAATGCTCTCTTTCACCGACCGCATGCTACTCATCTGATATGCGAAGACAGAAACAAAATAGCTTTGAAGATATGAATAGACGGTTGCGATTCCCAGATCTGCGAATCAATAAAAGATGGGATTAGAGTTTTGGGTTTTCACGCAGAGAGGAAGAATATCGATTACTTACGGCGAAAGAAGAGAAAGAGTGTCAGCGTTTAGAATTTTCGGCGACGTTTGGTGATTCAGAGGAGAAAAAGAGCGATGGAGATTTTTTAATTTTTTTATCCAGATTAACTATTGCAATTTCAGTTTTATCTTGTTTAGTAAATGTAAATTTTCCCCCAAAATTTTTCGCGAAACATTTTCAAAATTTTGGATTCATTTTTAATTTCATCAGACTTCTACAAAGAAGTCTACGATAACAAAATCTTACAGACTTCACATGCGAAGTCTACCGTGAGACTTCACCCGAAACTCGAGAAGTCTGTAAGCCCTAAACTCTAAAAATTCGAAGGTTTATTTCACTCTTTGTTAACAAATACTAACATTTGACATCAAAATAGTATAATATATACAAAATCTAACAATTATACGAAGGATCGCCATTTTATATCAAAAATATATCAATCTAAGTCTAACCCTAAAGATATATGCATAGATTCTTACCCATTGGTACCTCTAACCTATATGCCTCACATGGTTTACATCAAATGCCTTAGTTTTATGATTCTTTTTTTAACCTATTCGATTTGATTTAAAATAATTTATCTTTCAAAATTTTTGATCGAAATTTTTTTTTTCATTTTTTAATTAAACCTTTCACATTTAATTACGGTTCAGATTTCATGGTCGACAGTCTGCGACTATTTATGGTATTTTAAACATAATCAACCTTACATGCTTAAAATTTATGAAAGTTTCAGAAATTTTAATTTATAAAGTTCATATTTTAGATAATCTTATTTTCTTTAGAAGAAATTGCATTGAAAATATTTTTTATGATTTTCCTAATTTAAATCTAAGGTTTAATTACGGTTCAGACTTCATGGATGTCATGAACGAAGTCTACTGTGAGACTTCGTTCAAGAAGTCTACTTCGCGCGGAGGTTAGAACTGTAATTGCGGTTTCTGTTTTTTTTGTTTATAAAATAAGAGGGTTAATGTAATTTTTATACCCAAAGGTCTAGTTTTGCATTTGTTTCAATTTGGGGTCTAGTTTTGCATTCAAACTCAATTTTAGGTCTAGTTTTAGCAATTCGCCCTTATTTAAAAGTCTTAAAAGCCTCCTAATTTTTCACACCCTGTTTTTTAAATTTTTGTTCATGATACGTTGGCTTTTTTAAAACCAACAATTCATAACTTTAAACTTTTTAAAAGTCACTTAAAATAAAAAATTTTACAACCATTTTTTTAAAGTTAAAAGTGTAAAGCCAATATTTTAAAAGTGCTTACCAATCACCCTCAGTATTGATTCACTAGTTGTTGGAATGCTACATCAGATAAAGTAGTTCCTACTTTACCGGAGAGAACCGCTCAATCTTGGGGGAGTGGCCACCCAAAACCGTTGCCAAAAACCGTCAAAATCCTCCAAAGAGGATGACTAAAAGATAACCGCCAAATCACACTTATGATTGCAAAAAACAGAGCATTTTTCTTTTCAATTGCATTCCTTTGTTTTTTAAAAGTCATCATTTTCAATTTAGAAAACATTAAATAATATAGATGTTTTTTAATTAATTATTTGTATTGTATTATAGTTTTAAATTGGTATCATAAATTGATACTTTAACATCAGCAAATATATTTTTAAAATTTAAATGTTATATTTTTCTTTAGAATTGAATTTTTAGTAAAACTTTTTAGATTTTGTTTTTATTTATATATATATATATATATATATATATATATATATATATATATATTTTAAAACCTCTAAATAAATTCCAATAAACTTGAAATGTGCTATTAGAATGTGATGGGTGTAAGAAAATTGCATTTTTATTTTTTTCAACTATGTGCACCTTTTGTTACACTACCTTTATATAGTCGACCTCCAATGAAGTGAAATCTAAACTTTATTCTAGTTGGCTCCTGCCTTTTCGGAAGTTTCTGTATTCAATAGATTAAAATCCTTTTATAAGAAATAAAAAAAAACAGAAAAACAAAAGAATTAGTTGGCTACTCGAAATGAGAGGAGGCCATAGAGGATATTTGGTGTTAAATAACGTTATTGTTGGAGTCAGAATTAGCACAATCCCCTTAATCTGGAATAAACCAACAATAATTCAATTAAACAGAAATAACCGGTGGATCGGCCAATAGCCTCAAAGCTCGATGAGCTCGGTGCCAACCTATAAGAAAAAGGAATAATATATATTAATATCGACCAATAATAAAGGAAATCTAACAATATTTTTGACCGAGAATAAAGGAAGTAATTCTTATCTTCTAGAGATCGGCATAAGTATAAATAAGAAGCTCGAAGATCTCTAGAGGACACATACAACTTTACACACACAACTAACTGAGAGATACTCCAAAACCAGCTCTACGAGCTCTCTCTTTCTAATGTAATGTGAACTACAAACGATTTGATCCCTTTCGGGGGTATGTAGGCAACTCTTCCAAAGGCCGATGTACCACTTTAAGAGATTTTGTTTTCAATTTCCGTTTTTATTTCTAAAATTATTTTGCCGATTTTAACGCGCACAAATTGGCGCCGTCTGTGCGGAATGAAACAAAAAGTCCCTTTATCGCCAAGGAAGACATATTCGAGTTGGCTCCTTGCGAAGCGATTTCCCGACAGATTCCAATGAACCAGAAAACGAGTAATCTAACCACGGATTGCCCCGAGAATTATATTCCATAGAGCTCGACCTCGCCTCAATCGGAGTTGTTTGCCAAAAGTTATCGCCATTTTTCTGCAACAAATGCCGTCTATCCGAAACCCTAAAACGCAGATCTGCCGCAATCAGATCAGCCAACTTCGAAAGAAGTTTACTGGCGAACCACGAGGAACAACGAGACGATCTACATATCAGCGAAAAGCCCCGAGGATTATATTTCTATAGAGACGGACCTCGTCTCTAGCAACATGCTCATCCAAACGTTATCGCCGAATCTGTTGTTAGACAGTTCGAACAAAATTAAGATAAGTGCTGCTTGCCCATGATATTATTGGAATCCGATTAGTTATCTCATGACCCAATTGGAAGATAGAAACACGTTTGAGTCTGATCAATCGTTACATACTTAACAATTTTATTAATCCATTGAAAACATACTTATAAATATATGATCTCGTCGCCGTGATGTGTGATATGTGGCGTGGTTGTCAGATATATGAGAAGGAGAAAAAATTATTATCTAAGCAAGCAGAAAGTGATCAACTCCTGAGAAGAGAAGAGAAAAATCTAAGGGAGGGGAGTGCCTATCTCCAGCAACTCGTCAGCCTGCAGCTTGGCACTTAGCAGATCATCAACACGCAGTTCGGCAACTCGTAGCTCGTCAGCCTACAGTTCAACTCCTCGCAGGTCCTCAGAGTTCCAAACTGCACAGCTCCTCGCTGTTCCAAACCGCACAGCTCCTCGCAGCTCATCACAGTTACGAATTGCACAGCTCCTCGCAGTTCCAAACTACATAATCACTACCAAACAATATCTTCATATCGGATCCTTAACATCCAGTCTTCAAGTATAACGAGCTTTCTGAACGACGACTCTAATTTCGAACCTCTCGCCGCTGTCGCTTCTACCAATTTAAGTATTCATACTTACACTTCATCTTTAATACTTTAATCTTAATATTTTTCAGTTGTCAAAACTGGATGCTTGTCCGCTAAGTTACGATGATGCAACATTGCTTAAAACCAAACTCTAAATTGAGTTCTCTATGAAAACGCTGAGATCGCCTCGTGCTGAATTACATTCAAAAGCCGAGCTCAACGCTTGCAATTATGCGAACAAATCTTTCGCAAATTAGTTGGGATCTCATCTCGCACTAAGTTGTTATAGCAGGATAAATTGACCTCACCTAGCACCTAACTATAAACGTTAAAGCTCAAAATTCATATAACATATTTGTTAATCCGAGTTATTGTGGCAAGATTGTCAAGATAGTTCATTGTGTAGTTAGTTACACCGTTCACTTCACAATTCATCAAGATTGTTCATCTCCTAGCTCGTCCAAGACATCGAATAGTTAATCTTTTGGACATTGTTGCTTAATCGCATATTCAGATAGGGTAAGTCGAGTTATAGATCACACTTAATCTAGAATAATCGATAAGTCGAAGCCTCTAAGACAATATGATACGAATATCATGATCAGCAAGGAGAACGTGGAGGATGCATTGCTTGTACCCGTTGGACCAGTGACAAGAGCTAATGCTAAGATGATTAAAGAGGCACTTAATCGGCTATTTCAAGAGCTTTTGCGCAAGAAGAGCATCCAAAATTCTTTTGGAGAGAAAGAACATCAAGTCCAGCCCACTTTGAGCCTAATTCAAGTCCAAGAAAGCCCAAAATAAATGTCTCATTTTTGTGGCCAAGAAGAATGACGAAAATGAAGGCCAAAATTCATTTTGAAGGAAGAGGAACACCAAAAGTTGAATTCTCATTCAACTCACAATCTTTATTTCTTTTAGTATTGAAGACAATTTAATTTCTGTCTTATCTTTCAAGTTTCTTTCCTTTTATATTCATGTAATCGCCATTGGAAAAAGACATCCAACTTTTTAATTAAACATTTTCTTTTGAGAGTGATTCTCCTTTGAGTTCTTTGTGAACTTTTTGATCTTTAGGTGTAAGATCCAAACGATCAACCGGTTTATCAAGTGTTTTCCATCACACTTGTGTGGCCATTCGCTGACCGAAGAGTGTAGAAGCGTGTTAAGCCGAATATTGGGTCTTTGGTTTAATATACCTCTGGTTCGTGCTCCACGAGTTTTTCTTTCGGACGTTTCCACCGCCTTGTTTCTTTGGAGCGTGTTAAGTCGAGTATTGGGTCATTGGTTTAATATACCATTGGTTTGTGTTATGCAGGTCCTTTGAAGTCGAGGAATTATCCTTCTACCTACATAGAAACTAACTCCTTGGGAAAGTTCGGCATCATCCGGTTTTAGAAGTGAGTTTCATGACCGGATCCGTATCACTATATGTTTGACTTCCAACCTACACGCCTACATGGCGCACTCTCAAGCTAATGCGTGGAAAACCAGGATTTTGAGATAACCCTGTAAGATTGAATCACAAGAATTCGGAGATATTCTTGATTTATGTCAAGCTACTTTTGCTTCATAAATTCACCGACCTTGAAACACTTCCTCGCTCGCCAAACTAAGGGGACTTACTGTTGAAGTCGATTTATCACAATCCCCTTAACCCGGAATAAACTAAGAATACTTCAATTAAACCGCAATAACCGGTGGATCAGCCCATGGCCTAAAAGTCCGATAAGCTCGGCGCCTACCTATGAGAAGGAAGGATAGATATGAATATATCTCGATAAGTAAAGAATCTGAGAATAAAGGAAATAATCCTTATTTTCTGAATATCGACCATGAATAAAGGAAATCTAACAATATTCTCGACCTAGAATAAAGGAAGTAGTTCTTATCTTCTAGAGATCAGCGTCAAGTATAAATAGGAAGCTCGAAGATCTTCAGAAGACATATACAACTTTACACACACAAATTAACCTAGAGATACTCCAAAAACTAGCTCTACGAGCTCTCTCTTTCGAATATAATGTGAACTACAAACGGCTTGATGATCCCTTTTAGGGGTACGTAGGCAACTCTTCGAGTGCAGCTATACCACTTTAATAAAGAGATTTTGTTATCAATTTCTCCTTTTCTTTCTAAAATTATTGTGTCGGTTTTAGCACGTACAGTCATGTGCCACCAAACAAATTCATTTATTATATGAGTTTATTACCTAGAATAACATTAATCTTTCAGCTAATTACTAGAATAACACCCTTAGAACTGACTTTACTAGAATAACACAACTCTTTTGTAAGAAGACAGAAAACCCAATTTGAGTTACTTATTTTACACAAATGCCATTTTGATTTTTTTTTCTCAAAAAAAAACTGTTTTGATTTAAAAAAAAAAACAAAAAACGAAAACTTTTGTTTTAACTTCCTCATTTTTCCCCTCCTCTTCCCTAAAAACGCAAAAAACTTTCTTTCAAAAAAATTCACCGTTTTTCGCATCCTCGTCGTCGCGTTATTTTGATCGTCATCCTCAGCCGTCGTCATCTTCTTCATCTTCCTCATCGTCGCTGTCATTGTGTTTGTCCTCCTCGCCGTTGTCATCTTCACTGTTGCTTTACGTTCGTTGTCGTTCATCCTCTCGTCTTCGTCATTTCATCGTGTTCTTACGCCGCCGTCGTGTTCTTCATCGTCATCCTCTCGTCGTCGTCATCTTCATCGTGTTCTTACGCGCCGTCGTGTCTTCATCGTCATCCTCTCATCGTTCGTCGTCATCTCTCGTCGTCGTCATCTTCTCTTTTATCGCCGCCGTCGAGAACCCTTAAACCTAGCCACTTCTCTTTCATCTTATCTATCTTCACCGCCGTAAAGAACCCTAAAACCCAGATTCCGATATTATTTGTCTAGTTCTTACGTTTAGTATTATGATTTCGCCGTAGATTTTGCCGTGGATTTTTTAGATTTGTTAGTATTGTTGCAGATTTGTTGGTATTGTTGCAGATTTGTTTGTATTGTTGCGATTTGTTTGTATTATTGCAGATTGTTTTCTTTTTTCCCAGACTTGTTGATATTGCAGATTGTTGATTGTTGCTGATTTGTTTGTGCTGCATTTGTTGATGGTGTTGCAGATTTGATATGTTGCGATTTTATAGTGTTGAATTTGTTTATGGTTTGCAGATGTTATATGTTCCAGACTGTTTGATGTGTTGCAGATTTGTTTATTGTGTTGCAGGATTTTTTGTTTATTGTTGCAGATTTGTTGATATTCAGATTTGTTCATTTGTTGCAGATTTGATTGTATTGTTGCAGATTTGTTCCTTTTTCGCAGACTTGTTAATATTTGTTGGTGTGTTTGCAGATTTATTAGATATGTGCAACTTGCTTGCTGATGTGTTGCAGATTCTGTTGATATTGTTGCAGACTTATTGGTATTTGTTTCAGATTTGATTGTATTGTTGCAATTTGCTTCCTTTTTCGCAACTTATTAATATTTGTTGGTGTGTTGCAGATTTGCTATTATATTGCAGACTTGTTGGTATTGTTTGGTATTTGGTGCCGACTTGTTTATTTGTCGAAGGATTTTGATGCCACTTTTACTATTTATATGTTTGCAGACTTGTTATTTTATTGCAGACTTGTTTCATTTATCGACTTGTTTCATTTTTTGTGTATAGGTATGGATTCAATGAGAAAAGAGAATATCCTCCGCGGATGTATGAGGATTTGACCACAGCAAAATAAAGTATAAATCATGGATGTTCCTTTGTCAATTGTGAGAGATGTCCGAAAGAGTGTTGGCGATAAAGTATGGAGTACCTAAAGAATTGAGCTCTTGGTGTTCTTATTTTTGTTAGCAGAGAGTAATTTTTGTTGGCATGGGAAGACAGTTCACTACTTCTCGCAATCAGTTGAAATTGTTAGCAATAGTGAGATTTGGTGTTTAATTGAGAGAAACTCTGAGGTTTATTGCATGAATTTGCAGAGCTGTCAGGACTAAATTGTGATCCGTACAGTGTTGAAAAAGAAGAGGAAAAGCGAAATTGATCCCCGAAATATGGGCTGAGAATGGGTTGGCCTATTGGTGATGGACCTTCTTGGGAGAAGTTGGCTAAGGTATTGAAAAAGTGGATTCCGTAGCCGTAGCAAGTTGATCATATTCTTCTGAGGAAAAGAAAAAACATGGTCGTATTATTTCTTAGCTTGCATCTTTTTACCCTCATATTTTTTCAGCAGATTTGTTTTACAATTGCAGATTATTTTTACATGTGACAGATTAGTTTTACATGTCGCAATTTGTTTATAGCCACAGAATTGTTCTGTTGCAGACTTTTTGTTGCAGAGTTGTTGCTTGCAAGACTTATTTTATCCTGTTGTAGACTTGTTTATGTTCTTCAGATTCTGTGTCCGTTTGTTTGTAGATTGTTACATGTCGCAGATTTGTTTTATATGCCAGACCTTATTGGTTGCAGACTTGTTGTTGCAGATTGTTGTTGCAGATTGTTTTAACATTTAATTTTGTATGATGACAGGTACGTGTGAACATAATGTCGTTATGTAATGGCTAATCACAACAAGGATGATCAGAAATTAACAATTTGATCAAAAGACATCATGAAGTGTAAATGGCATGAAAATGCATAGATAAGAAAGAAATTGTGGGAAAGAAAGCTAAACTGGGTGTGGAACTTCGAAAAGGTTCGAGTGTAAAGATAAGACCACATTGAGAAGTTGAAACGAAGAAGCGCCGGGTTGAAAAGAGACAAGATCTAGTGTGCATGGAATGTTGTTTCAGTGGTATGGAGATTTCGGGAACTTGTCAAAAACTTTAATAGCTTAATGAAAATTGATCTGGATGATCAGAGTATAATGAAAAATTAATGGCAATGGATAATGACCTTCGTTAACTCAAAGAAGAGGGAAGCAACTACAGCACTGCCGACTGTCGTAGTAGAAGAAGTTGATCAAACTTCTCCAAAAAACATCAGACTTCTTTCACAAAAAAACCCGGTTTTCTTTTAGATGTAATATTGTACAGTTTTCTGCGGTTGCATATAGGTTTCTTATGTTGCATACTTCTCAAACTTGTTTCATTTGTCGCAAACTTATTAATATATGTCGCAGACTTTTGATATTGTTGCAATTTGTTGTGATGTTTCCAATATGTATCTACTGTGGATTTGTTTTTTTCCTTATGTTAATTTTTATGTTAATTTTATAGTCTTCGTTAAAAGTTGGAGAGAGATAATGCGGACTGATGATGAACTACATTTAAGAAGGAAACAAAAAAGTTAGGATCAAAGATTAAAACCACAGAAGTGAGGACTAACAGAGCAAAGTACTCAAAGGAGAATGAGTACAGTCTGATACTGAGTCTGACCCAGGATAGCGGCTCTAAGAAAAGTTTTGAAGCAGAAATTTCATAGCTCTTGGATTGCCTAACGCTGAACTGTAGACTGACGACAAGAACTGGCTCCACTATCGATCCTAATGAGTGCCTTTGTCGCGTCCGCAGGCGGCAGAAAACACCTCTTGCTGGGAAGTCAAACGTTCTGATAACGCCATAACGTGAACCCTGATTTGCGTCATTGGTGGTTGGCGCAATCATCTCACAGATCGTCGCATCATGATCCCTTTCTACACCAGTCTTTTTGCACCTTGAACTTAAAAAATCTTAAGGGTTATTTTATTCATCTCCGTGCTAGTGAAGTTTGGCAAACTTCATTTTCTTCTCCATATGGTGGGCAGCATTTACCTTTTTCTTGCCTGCATATTTCTGTCCACATTCTTCAATGTTTGTGGACTTCTATTCCTTTTAGGGGCACACCAATTTGTACACGTGTCGACTATGTAGACTCATTTCTACCCTAAATCTCATGCCCCCAAAAGTAAGTAATCCGAGGAAAAAATGTCCAATTACGGTTTTTCACGTGCACCAGCCCGTACACCTAATCCTAATTCCAACGACTCGCCAGATTTCTGTTTGTTGCATGGACCCTGTTTATTTCGTATGCAGACTTGTTTTACTTTGTTGCAGACTTGTTTTATTTGTTGCAGACTTGTTATTCGCTTGACAAACTTGGTTTGTTATCCGTTGCAAGACTTGTTTATTTGATGTAGACTGTTTTATCGTGCGATTGTAATCGGTTGCAATCTTTTTTTCAGACTTTTCTGTATGTAGTCTTCAAGATCTTTCTTTATTGCCTTGTGTTCCAGTTTGTTTTTTTGTGGGTTTTAGACTGATATGTTATTTGTTGCAGACTTATTTGTGATTTGTTGCAGACTTGTTTTTCGTTGCAGACTTGTTTTATATGTTGACGACGTTAATTACTTCTTACTTTTGTTTTTTGACCAGCACTTCGTATGGCTCGCCTCCCATGCCAACTTTGGTTACGATCTAGAGTACTAAACAATATTGGCTAATCAAGACACACCACTTAACTGCTATAAGACGAAATCCCACACCTCTCCACTGTATCGCACACTTGTCTCGTGTAAACCTACGCACATGTTCTCTCTCTAACTTCTGGCGAAGAATATCTAATTGCGCCCACCGACATCCGTCATGCCCGAGAAGATTTCCCTTTATATTCTCCCCCTCGGAAATATTCCCCGCACTTTCTCAATACACCACGATACCCAACTTTGCGTATGTCACTCGCAAAGCCCGTTCTATTGCCTCTCGATTGACCAAATGCCACGGCCATCGAACAAATTATTAACTCGTCATCTTCTTTGCAATCGCACTTAACGACTATCGATGATCACCGCAGCTACCAGTATTAGCTCCTTCCGTATCAAGATCCTTGAAACACGACTAGGCACTTCTCTGCTCCCCAGCTCTCTCTGTGAACCCATCATCTGCGCAACAAGTCCGCTGCTGCATGCCTCTTAGAGGCCCTGCATAATCATTTCCCATGTAACTTCCCATCTCGCTCTATCATCCTCCACTAACATAAATAAGCTCGCCGGCAAGTGGCGTCAATAGTGACATTCTGCTTCACAAACCTGCAGACAAGTGACTCAAAATCAACAGCTGGTAACTGACAACAGACATAACGTCCCTTCCGGACCCAATCTAGTCACTGATTGAGGTCCCTTGACCACCAAACAAAACCAGTCTGCTACAACAACACATATGTGGGCACACCAGTGTTACACCATACCCTTAATTACCCACTAACGTCTCTTCGAGCTGACATCTGCAGAGCACCATACACTAAGGCCCCCCATAATTAACACTATTACTGAACAAAATCCCACCCACAAATCCTTTTACATTTGTCCCAAAATTCTAGTGGTCAGCTTCGGCTCGACACATCTCACGCTCCGCTCCATGCTGACCAACCATTGTATATGTTCTTTATGTTCATTAACGCATATACTTTTATTATAAACACATGGGAGCACTCTCCACGATTGTAGTAGCCCGACCTTACCCAATTGCATAGCATCCCCTTCACCACACCTCCCGTACAACTCAATCAAGCTTTGGCGCTTGTAATTACATCTCAACGTTCGAATCAACTTTTCCAGCATCATCGCCAACGAAAGAAATCTTCAACCTCATCTTCAATGCCAGTCTTTGTTATCATACCTTGATCCTGAGATTCACCATATATATCCAAGCGAAACGTCAATTCGATATTCCGGTATCTTCATCAACGCTGTTATCATTCCTTTGTTCCCTTTTTTTGTGTGGCACTATTGCTTTCTCTTTCCTTCTCTTCCTCCTCACGAAAGCTTTCCATATAGACAGTAATCCTCATCACCAGAACTACACCATCCCTATCCTCAACAATCAAATTGTTATTGTCCTCGTCGTCCTCATCCTCATCACCAGAACTAGCTCCCTTTCTCTTTTTTCCTTACCATCAAATCCCACGTCCATTTTTGCTCGCTTCGGCCGATGGTCTACCTTTCGACGATTGTCTTCACCATCATCATGCTTTTGAGCGTCTTAAACTCCAATGTACCTCTTTATCTGATACACATAGCCTGCAACGTATCTGATGAATTGTTCAAGAATAACCTTGCATTGTTCGTATTACCAACAAGACAGGAGGATCTCTTTGTAACTTGACCAATATTCTATTTCGGAAACATGTAGCTCAATTCAACTCATACTTATTCTTATACAACATCATAATCCTCGTACACATTTGAATGAATTCGTCAACGACAGTTCCCAGCCATTGGTTACTAGCAACTGGGCGGAGACCTTCACGTACTAGTTCGACATAGTGACAATCCATTACTCTTTCTCAAACATCTCCAATTACCCCAAACAATATAGATTCTGCAACCATTATCGGTGTACTTGGGGGCTCGACGATGACTGAGAACGAGATCAGGCGACGTCGATGACATACGGGATCGCGCGGCGACTGTGTCGACAGACACCGACCGTCGAACAGATACAAATAGCGAAGAGAGAGATAGGTGATGAGAAGAATATCAACATTAAAAACGAAAGACCAATATAGTCTACTCCTCTCATATCCCACGCCCCACGACAATAAAAAAATCACCAATCTCGACTCGGTTAATCTAATTTTTCCCGAACATCCCTTAAACAAATTCAACTAATCCCCCCAACAAGAATCAAACGAAACAATCATAAATCCGAATTAAAAAAAATTGAAACACAATACCAAACTAGACAACGTATCAACAAAATCAAATCAGTCAGAAACAATGACCCTATGAGCCAGAACAGAAGATAAAACATAACGAAAAAGAAAAGAATAGATATAGCATAGAAAAGAAGCACAAAAGAGATGCAGAATAGAAACACAAAAAAAAGTCCAAACACTAAATAAGTAAAAAATAACACACACCAAACGGTAATCAAGCACCAGGACTCAACAAAACAAGAGACATAGAAAGACAGAAAATGAAGAAGGATGCAGCAAGATAATTATGAATAAAGCATGAAAGGAAAGAAGACAGAAAGAATACCAAGAAGAAGAAAAGCAACAAGAGAAATATCGAAATAATAAATGAATATCAAGAATAACGCAGATAAGAGAGAAGTTCAAAAGATAGAAATAAGAAAAACGAAAAGAGAGACAGATACAGAGAAGATAAAAGCCGACGCAGAATAAAAAACAAGAGAGAAATAAGAGAAATCAGACAAAGAACAGATAAGAACAAGCACTCACCTACGCGAAAGAAAAAGCAGATAAGAAGATGAGAGAATGATACCACGGGTACACAAGATAAAAATACAAATAATTCGACTACTAAACCTACATATCCCCAACAAAATCGGCCACATGAAATACTCGCCCTCCACACCACACTGAGCAAACAATGCAACACAATTCCAAAATATAAATCAACAACCCACTCACACGATTGAATCGAAAACCACCGCCTACCACAGATACCAGAGACAAAAATAGCTACATCATACAAATCACTAAATAAGCACACTCACACAGACCTAACCAAACAAACTACATTCTCCAAAAACACTAAACAATACACATCAAACGTATAAAGTTTTAAAATTGAGACATGGTCCGGAAGATAATTATAGGTGACAATTGTAGAACCCGCGCCGTAACCATTAACCCTAATGGCAATCCGCCAGTGGCATGTTTCGTAAATTTGTTGCTTATTTGGACTTATTAGAACATCCCAAAGATGAAATAAGTCTGCAACACACAGAAAATACAGTCCTTGCAACGAATAGTCTTAGACAAACAATTTTTATCATCTGCAACACCTCTCAATCAAGTTCTCATACCACAAAGTCTGCGACAAACGTGTTATTCCAGTCAGAATACAAGTCTCCGCCACACAGTTTAATAAGTCCCATTTTAATGCCACGTAGGCAATTTAAAATAATCGTCTCGCGACGTTGAGCTTCAAATCTGTGACATTGATAATAAATCTCTCGACAAACATCATATTCAGTCACACCTTTTATGTGTCGCAGATTTAAGTCATTGATGTCGCAGATTTTCCTCAAAGTCCTGCAACAAAGCACATTAAGTCTGCGTCGAAAAGTCTGCAACACGCATAATAAGTCTGCAGATGTGCGCAGACTTAATAAGTCTGCAACATTGAAAACAAATCTGCATATTAAGTCTGCAGATATGCGCAGATTTTATTAAGTCTGCATAACAAGTCTGCGCAGACTTAAATATTAAGTCTGTATAACAAGTCTGCAACAAAGGTCCGCAGACTTAATTTGAAATACGCGGTGGTATTTCTGTAAATAACTCAAATTTTTGCTTACGTGGAAATAATTTTGTAATGGCAGTGTCGTAATAACATTTTTCTTAACAAAGACAAATAAGGGCCAAATGGGCACAAAAGTGGCTTTTTTTCTTCCCAGTAAATATATGTTAGTCTAGTTCTATGCCAATTAATATATGTTATTCTAGTTATCCTCCCTTTATATATTAAATAAATTTGATCTGCAAGGCTGCTATGCAATCTCTTATTTGCATGATTGTCTCCATTTTAACGAACGCTTTGCTTCTTTATAACAACTTGACTCATCATTTATCGAAATTAGAAGTCTCTCACATTCTACAGAGGCTTGAAGGACATAATCATTAAGATAACATGGTTGACTTACTTGACGAGTCAATCTTCTTAGCGGTTGCTCTACTAGTTGATGGTGCGCATCACTCTCATTAACATGATTTTTATGAGTCTTTGTCCGTGTTGTTGTCGTTTCCATGTTCATGATTATGATGCTCGAAATTGCTGAACTCATTGCTTCTAGTTTCGTCATGATCTTGTTGTTGATCATTGCTGAGTACCACATGTCATTCTCCTGCATCTACAACTTCACCTCATCTCATGTGAAAAATTACTGGATCCCTTCTTTGTCCATCCCTTGTTTTATTCCAGCTCCAACTTGTCATCTCATCAAATACCACGTCACAGCTCACAACTATTTTTTGTATCGTTGGGTTATAAAGTCTATAGGCCTTGGATCCCGGCTCAATCCCAAGGTACAATGATTTTGATCTGCTGTCCATTTTCTTGAGGTTTGTAGCTTCAACCTTTGAGTATGCTTAACAACCAAAAACCTTTAAATGTTATGGGTTCAATTTCTTCTCTCGCAAGCATTCGTAAGGGGTCATGTTTTCAAGGGCTCTTGTTGGTACCTTATTGCTTCTCCTCATAAATAGTTTGGTACCTTCGCTGCCTTGAAAATACTCTTTGTAATCTCCAACAATGTCATATTCCTTCTCTCCACTACACTGTTTTGTTGTGGTGTGTAGGGTGCCGTGAGATGCCTTTTGATCCGCTTATCTCAAAAAATTCATGGAAATCCCTTGAAATGAACTCACCTCCTCTATCAGTTCTAAGAGTCATGATTACTTTCCCAAGATCCTTCTCTACTAGACTTTTAAACACCTTGAATCTACTAAATGCTTCACTCTTTTCTTTATCAAGATCGACCACATGTATCTTGAAAAATAATCTATGATAACAAATATATATTTGTTATAAGCAATGGTTGGTGGTGTTATAGGACCACATATGTCTGTGTGTAGGAGTTTTAGGGGTTTGGAAGCTCGAAACATAGATTTCTTTGGAAAAGAATGACTAGTTTGTTTCCCGACTAAACACGACTCACACAATCTTTTTTCTTCTCTGATTTCCGGCAAGCCATGAACCTAATCTTGCATGACACCTCCAAGTATCGTCTTCTATCCTCGTGTGTAAGCATATCAGTTTTCCTATCTTTAAACTTATTTTGTAAAGTCTATTGGATAAACGTATGACATTTACCAAGAGTCTTCCACTTGGATCATGGAGTGTCAAGTAGTCTTGTCTCAGCCTTACATCACACCAGACTTCTGTAGCTTGTCCTAAGCTCAGAATATTGCTCTTAAGTTCAGAAATATAGTAGATATCGGTAACAAGTTTTTCTTCATCCGTTTTGCTTTGAAAAAGGATTGATCCTTTCCCTTCCATTTAAACACATGATCCATCTCCGAATTTTACCTTGCCCTTTATGTTCTCGTTGAGTTCCGAAATATATGTCTAGTTGCAAGTCATGTGGTTACTCGCCCCATCATCAAGATACCAAACTCCTCCTTCCCCTAGGTTGGTTTCATAGTTCTTTGGTATGATATTTTTTTCATTTAAGAACATGACTACATGCATATAAAGGGCTAGATCAGCTTCTTCCATCTCTACTTTATTTGCTTCTTGTATCTTTTGATCTATCCTTCTTTTCTCTTGTTTGGTTTTGATCATTTTGATTTGTTATCCGTTCTTTTGAGTTAAATATTCGTCTACCTTGTCCTCGGTATCCTATGCCTCCTCTTCCACGTCCTCTCCCTCGTGATGCCGCAAAGCTTTGTTGATATGAATTTGTGAACAACAACTTGCCTTGTGTTTCTCCGTGATTCTCCTTATCGAGAAGTCGTTCTTCATAAGCCTTGAGTCTTCCTATAATATCCTCAAATCTTGTTGTGTTATTCAAATCTAAAACTTGCTCGAGAGAGGCTATGATATAGATGTATTTTCTCCTTGGCAAACTATTGAGAAGTTTCTTCACGGGTTTAGGTTCCTCAATCGTTTGTCCAAGAGAGGCCGACTTTGACGCTAGCTCTGATAACTTTCCCGCAAAGCTATCTATTGTATTCGTGTCCTTCATCATGATTCTTTCAAACTTGGACATTAGTTTTTGAAGTCTTGCTTCCTGACAAAGATTGGGACCTAGGTGACGGGCTTTGATTGCTTCCCATATACCTTTTGGAGAATCTTGTTCACCTACTTGCAAGATAAGAGCCTCTGGGATGGATTGAAACATCCATTCTATTGCGACGTCATTCTTGTCGGATTCAATTGTACCGGTTTTAATTGTTTCCCACACCTTATGAATTCGCAATAAAACTTTCATCCTCATGGCCCATACCGTATAGTTTGTAGAGTTTAGCACGGTGCATTGAATTGAAGAAGGAATGACTTCCTTCGGTCGAGAAAGAGTGTTGATGTCTCCCATGGCTTGATAAGTCTACTACTTGTTAGTCAAAGCTTCGTGATCGATCTCCAAATTGATCGATTCGCCTCAAGATCTGATACCAATTCAAAGAGAATGTATCACACGTACTTATCTTTTATATAAGAATGACTCTCTAATTATGTTTAGAAAAATTGCACAAAAACTAAACACCAAAAGCTTTCATTATCATTGTTACAACTCAAAAATGATATATATAATACTAGCACATCTTTGCTATTCCTATTTCTATTAGCTAGAACTTGATAACTCCTAATTGTATTAGGAATATAGTAAGTTTATCTTGTCCTAACCAATCTTGTTAGAGGCAAGCAATGTTCGAAACTTATCCAACATCGAGGAATTAACCATTCTTGGTGCTGGGAGCTGGCAGTATGGAAGATGATGTCGCATTGTGTCCTCTTCGACCCTAAAGAAACTTATTATAAAGCGTATTGATCAGTTTGATTTATGGGACATGATGTTCGATACTCCGAGTCTTGCCTATTTAAAATACACTGATTTAGTTCCAAGAGAGTATGCAGTTGTGAATCCTGAATCCCTTGTCGAGGCTAAGCTTGATCTTAGCTTATATTTTGGTATTAGCAATCCAACAAATTTGATAAGAACAAATGGTGAGGTCTTAGAGTTATCATCTGTTGAAACTTCAGAGGTAAAGAATGATATCTTCTCTTTTTCTTTCTATGTAAGATGTCTATTATTGCAATTTGAACCTAGAATCTACATCTTGTTACAATGAAGTTTTATCTTACATGGCAAACAAACTAATTTTCTTAAACACTTAACACTAAACACACATTTTTCTAGCTTTATGCACCGCTTGAAACACGGTAAACGGTTCAATGAACATAGCTATGAACAATTTTATCTCTTTTTGGTCGAAAAAACAATTTTGTCCACAAGAATTCATGGTAGTATAGTAGGTTGTATTATCACCACATGCATAATGGACAATTTTACCTTTAAAACGAGAAACTACGATTGATATTTCTACCTATATCCAATAACTTTGGAGTATGTTGTCTTAATGCAAGGAAGATATATAATCACTTAGTCATTATAGTCATACAAAATATAAATAAAGGCTTCGATTGGTAACTTGCGGAATGACGGAATTGCGGTTTCTAACGCGATTCCGCAGGAATTTTACCAATCAAATAAAAATGTGTAATGAGTCAGAAAACGTAAAAACTCAGAGTTCGTGTTTTTGCTGAAAATAATACAAGTAAATGGTCATTAAACAATTAAGTGAGGATATAGTTGCTTATTTATGTAATAGCAAAATATATTTTTTTATTTTCTTTTTCATGGCAAAAAGATCAACTTTGAGCATGAATTGTTAATATGGTTATATGAATATTAATATATTATTTAGATTTTGTTGTTTACAATTTTGAAATTATAAAAGTTTGAGAAATACTTTTGAGCTTTATATATATATATATATATTATGAATGTATTAAGAAAATAAGTGTTTGAATAATATTTTAATGTTATTTTACTCTAATATATTTAGAATGTTTCATCTCTTTTTAATTTTAAATATATGTTTAACAATTTTCTGATTATCAAATAATATCTTAAATATATGGTGAGATTTCATATCAAATAACTTAATTTTTAAGTAATTATATTTTTTTTTCAAAAAAAAACATTATATTCTATCCTTACGCAAAATTTATCTAATCGCACAGTTTTTTGTTTTTTCATAACTTTTTGTTCAATATATTAAATTATTTTGCAGCTTTATTTTATTTTTCGCTATTCCGCCGTCACACAGTGTTACCAATCGAAGCCAAAGTAATTAACAAGATGTAACGAGACGAAGGCATAGGGTTATAGGGTTATTGACATGATTATATCCTTTCTTTTAGCCGGCGACATAATTATGTCTAATATTTTAGGTAAGCGTACTATGACAAACATTGAACAAGAATAAAAGAGTACTACTAATTAATAAATAAAACGAACACGATGCTAATTTATAATCCTATATTGGTTGTTGAAGCCTATGAAATATTTTTAGCTGCTAGACAGAGAATCTTTCAAGCACTATTCGAATCTCACTCACCATCTGAATCACTTTATTTTTCTATTTTATGTTTATATATCATTGTACTTGACGCTTTTTGGTCCAATGTAACGTGAGACCATTCAATTAATAAATCCCATGATATTTGGTTTCTTTTTGTACGGTTAGCTTTTACAAATGCATAAAGAAATGCCACAAGTATAGCTTACCAACCATCTCAGGGTCAAGTTGAGCATTTCTATAATAAACAAAGAGAAAATTAGATTGTAGCACACTTTTTAATCACATTTTTATATTTATCACGCAATTTATAACAAAATCTTAATTACATTCTAACATACTTTTTCATCGAAACACATTTTTATGTGGTTCTTTACTATACTACCTTCTAATTACATTTTTTAATAAGTCTTCAAAAAGTGTGCAATTTTATGTAATTTAGTAAATCTCTGTGATCTTGTAAGGTTCTCGAGACCCTCGATCGGTCTCTGAATTTTCTGTCCATTTTATTCTATTAGTGTACATGTATTGGCCGATCAGTTCGCTAGTAAAAAAAAAATCATGAAATTATTAATTAATTATGTCACTACAAATAAAAACATAATATTATTTTTTCAGAGTAACATCCATAAACTACACAAAAATTTTCCATACTGTTATACTGAAACTTTTGTCTTCTTACTTTAGTAAAAACATACTAAAAATAACTTTAGAGTTTGTACACTAAACTGGAAACGGTCAACTCCCCCATAAATTTAGATGCTTTGATGAAAACACATCCAACACTTTGCTCTGTGTCTAAAACTACATGAAGTAACATTAATTTTAAAATTCAAACATGAACAAAACAAATCCAGCCTAAACCCACAAATCGTTAAACGGTGTTACTTAACTGTTAAGAGCGATATGATAGCACATTTGATATTGAGTTAGCAAATTGGTGTTAGAGATTATGAGTTCAAGCCCAATAAGTTAACTTTTAAAAAATTTAATTTTAAAACTGATGATGTGGCGTCCTAGTCAGCACGATCGGATGATGTGACATCATAGTCACTGATGTCCTAGTTAGCACGCTCTTAACGGAAAAGTAACACCGTTTAACGATTTGTGGGTTTGGGCCAGATTTGTTTTGTTCATATATAAATTTTAAAATTAATGTTAGTTCATATGGTTTGAAGCACGGAACAAAGTGTTGGGAGTATTTTCACGAAATTAACTAAGTTCATGGGTAATTGACCGTATTCCCACACTAAACTTTATAAACTCAGTTCGAGTTCCGAAGATCCGTTTAAAGGCTAAAAATAGATCTATCTATTTAGTTAATTCAATAGCAATTGAATCCACACTAAACTTTATACACTATGATCATTTATAGCCTAAAAATAGATCCGTTTAAAAGGCTAAAACTTTAGAAACTCGTAATTGAGATAAGTCCATCCCTATAAATGGATCTACCTACCCGTAATCACCAAAAATTCAATAGAGACAACGTTTTCTGATGAACAGTCATCTCCTCTATGATATTAACCATCTTAAACATCTCCAAATTAAACCCATCAAGAATATGTATAAATCAATTAGAATGCAAATGGATTATCTTTTATTGTTAATACTTCTTATGGCGCATTGTCGGAAAAAAAAAAAGTATGCGAGATGTTGGAGGTGATTTATATATTATTACATGAATAAGATTAATGTCGGGAAAGGCTTGAGATAGAACACGGAAACTCGTATATGTTGGTAAACAAAAAAGAATTCCATCAGCAAAGAAAAAACAGTGTTATGGCTTCCATATGCGAATTATGAGCTTGTTATCAATTATTCATTGTCTTAAGTTTGTGTGTAAGAACTGTACACTAGTATTTTAGAGATCTTATATTAGTAGCTACAAATTATTTACTTTTTTGTTAATGAAAATGTAGCTGCAGGCAGTTTTCTTTATTTGTCTTTTTTTTTCTTAATCACGTAGACCCCCATCTTTTACTAGTATAGATTGCTTATTTCTCAAATACAATACTCGCTTCCGTCTAAATCTTTTACAAACAAATTAACGTTATCATAATGACACGTAGTACAAACTTTTAGGGGTTTCTCCATGCAAAATAAGGTAATTACTGTACTGTTCAAATTTAGAAACGGAGATATGATGCTATTTAGTGGAATCCAATAGATTAATATAAGATGTCCAGTATTTATATATTCTGTTGGAATTATTTTATGAATAATATTATACTAAATTATTGTAAAGATATATTTGACTACGTTTTGAAGACATAAAGAAGTAAATTAAATTGTTTCTATTTCGAGATCGGTTTGCAATTAGACTTACGTTTACTTAAGTTAGATTCAGCTGATCAAGCGAATGAGACATATATATATCTCGTTAGAAAAATGTCTAAATTAAAAGATAAACTTTTATATTAAAGAAAATATGAGGAAAAAGCAGAAGATCTCTAGAGAAGCTGCAAGAAACTTAATTTAATCAACTAAATATTATTACAATCACAGAATCACACTTGCAAGAAACTGAATATGACGAAACAGTACGTAAATACATATTGATGATATAAAAACCCATATTCAGAAAAAAAAAAAAAAAAAGATAACACAGCCCAATCCTATTTTCAATAAGGGGCAAAATATTAAAAATAAAAACATATTAATATGTGTAGTCGCATAACCATGTTCCCTCTCCGTTAATTGTGTACGGAATGTCCAATACCAGGGCTATGTCCAGGTGCCGTGGGTCTGAAGGTATCAACCCCGTGGCTAGGCGGTGACTCAAGTGGCTCAACCGGTGGTGATGGCAGCACAGAGCCATCAGCTCCGACTTCCCCAGCCATCTTTACGGTGGACTTGGTGAGTGTTCGGCTTTCAATGGAACCAATATTATTAGTCAAAAGGAAGATAAATGCAAAACGATAAACATTAATTCTCGCCATTGATATAGAAACGGAGACGAGAATAAGAAAAATAAAGTTGAAATTTGTAATATATAGTCGAAGGAAAATATGTATTATGTGTTTGCATGAAACCCCTTGCACCATTTAGTGTATTTATAGGGATGGAATTTACATCACATGGGCGCAACACTTGAGGAGTTAGATTAAATACTTGGTTAAAGAATCCGTGTGCTTTACAACTATTAAGTACTATTATATATATAAATAAAAACTATTAAGTATTATGTAACTGTATATAATTATTTTTATATTACTTAATTCAGATAGCTTGACCTTTCATGATTTGAACTTAGTTGTCCTTCAATTCTCCTATACATGGATTTCCCTAATGGATCCTATTTTTTGAAGTTTTAGGTTACTTTGTAAATATAAATGGTTTTTTCTTTGTAATATAATAAATCATTTACGAAAATTAAGATTTTTAGAAAAATGTGATAAAAGAATTTTGATAAATTCAGTTATAAGTATTCTGTATTATATTTTCAATATCTATTTTTAAAAAAATCCCTAATTGGTCCAAAACAAGATTGTCTTTTTCGAGCTATCTTTAATTTTTTGTTATGAAATTTGAATAAATTATTGTTGGATAAAAAATATGAACATATCTTATATATAAAATTTGAAGGGATCTTTCCAAAAAATGACACATCAGCTCGCCAAGAAGTAACACGATATTTGTTAAAAGTTGTTATTTAAAAGAAATATGAAAGGTTCACCGTTTTTTCTTAATCGCTTAAATAGAGTTTTTAATTTTGTTTAAGTTGGTCGTCCTCTACACAAATGGATCATGTCTCTTCGAATTTCGTCCTCTACTTATATGTTATAAATCTGATCTTTTAACATTTAAGTGTTTACCTAAAAAAAAGTTTAAATTTGTTGATGTTATTTTTTTTACAAAAAAGCTCATAAAACAAGTTTAGAAATCGAGAACTTGATGCTAATATTTTTTGGACTAAACTATGTTTTAAAGTTAATATTTTTCAATGTTAAGAGTACAAACAACTCATATTTAAAAAAGTTTGAGTTTTCGGAGAGATTTTGAAATCACAATACATAAATATTCTATATATGAAATCACAGGTTAAAAAACCTATTGAAATAGTTTATTATGAAAATTTGAGTATTTTTTCCTACCTAATTTATCTATTTTCCACTTTCAAATGTTTTCACAAAAATATAAAAATTTAGATTAATTAAACGAAAACACATTTTATTTTAAAATAATATGTGAACAAAATCCTAAAACCAAATCGAATGAAACAAAACTCACGTACATATTCGGATACTCATCTAGTAATATATAAATCATATTAAAATGAGAAAGGAAAAATATATTACATAAGTTTCTCCTATTCACTATTCGGTGTGAAAGAGAGGTAAAAAACAAAAAGAGTTGATACATAGCCCAAATGCAGATCCGCTGGAGAGACATCAAAGACAATGATGTCTGTGAAGGAGGATTTGTGGGGAAGATTCCAAAATAAACTCTCAAAGTGTGACCAGTTCTCGGTTTATATTTTGATGGTTTAGCACTTCCACTTCATTATTTCAAGGTGATCAAACTCCTAACATAATACCCAAAAGTAGTTTGGACTCACAATATTTAACTTCTTTTTGAATCTGTAAACAGAATAGTCACTCTGTAATCACATTTTTATTAAAGTAGAGTTTGCAATCACGTTTTATTATGTTAAATTGTGTTATTACAGAGTTAATTATTCCATTAACGAATTAAATAAATGTTAAATATTGTGGATCCACAAAAAGGAAGCCACTTTTAAGTATTGTGTTAGGAGTTTAGTCTCTTTGAAGTATTAAAGTGGAAGTACTAAACCACCGTAGTTCAAACTGAGAACTGGTGTCACTTTTTTTTTTTGTCAACGAGGTGGTGTCACTTTGAAAGTTTATTTTCGGATTTTCCTGTTTTTAAATGTTATGGGAGTGATGAGTGCTAAAATTATCACACATAACTTTCTAAAATATTCTAGAAATTATAAATCTTACAAAATGACTCAAGTATTTGTTAATTATAAGGAAAGCTCTATACAATTTGAAGAAGTTGTTATGAGTTGTTTTTATTAAAACAAAATTGAAATCTCATTCTGAATTTTGATATTTTTGTCATTAACTAAAAGAATATTATATACTATTTTGAAATAATTAAAACTATACCGTCTAAAATTTCTAATATTAAATCTTATATATATTTTCTAAATCACGCATTTAACAACATTGTTATAAAACAATATTCAAAATACTACTTAAAAATGTGTTTTACGTCATTATTTTAAATATTGCGTAACTGATGCAAACTAATTTTAAATTAATTATATAAGTGACTCTAACAGTGGTGATGCAAATATTTTGCATCAGTTGATGTAAACATTTGCATCAGTTGATGTAAACATTTGCATCAGTTTTTGTAAATGGATTTATATGTATCAAATGAAAAAAAAGATATATATTTTGCATCAGTTAATATAAATAATGTTAAGATTTGTAACCGATATATTAAGCAATATTAAATATTTTTATCATTTGTATATAATTGATGTTAATATGTATAAAATTTTAATTAAATAATCCTAATATTTAAAATATTTACAGAAAATGATTTTAAATATCCATTATGAATCAATACTCCATAAAACTCTATTGTCTATCCAACAATATCACAAAAATTTTAAAAAAATGAATTATAAGGGTTTATAATTTAAATATTTGATTTTTGGGTTTGGATTTAGTATTTTGGATTTAGGATCTAATATTTTGGGTTTACATTTTATTTTGGATGGTTTAGGGTTTAGTATTGTGGGTTTTAATTTTGTGGAATTTTTGGATATAATCAATTTGTAGTATTTTGTTTTAAGTAAAAATGTTAATTTTAGAATTAAAACTTTTTTTGTGGTATCTATGAGAACTACCCAAAGAAAAAGAAGTATCGATGTTGATGTCTCCGAAGTCTTATGCAATCACAGCTGCATGACTGTCGAAAGCCGCCGTGTGCAGCCCACACTCTTCCCTAAGGTCCAGTGATAAATTAAAGGGAAAATCTCATAAAAAACTTCCAAATTGCAAATGATTTCCAACTTAAACGTTTAAATTTTTTTGTTCCTAATTAAAACCTTGAACTATTGAAATTTCCCCGAAAAAACCTTCAACTCTTAATATTTGTGTCCGAAGTTAAGTTAACTAACGGTCAACGATGAACAGGTCAATTCACCCCACATTTACTTATCATTTAGATTAATTATTGTAAGTAGAGAACAAATATTTATCTCCATGATGGTTTATCCGCTACAAATATTTAGGTCATAAACAAATTTTGAATGAAACGGGTTATCCGCTATTGGAGTCAAAACATAATTAAAAATTTTTCTTTTAATATAAATAAGAATTTTTCTTTCAAATAAACTCATGCTCCAATTTAAGTTAGAGTTGTTGCTTTATTGGAGAAAGAAAACTACAAAACATTGAGTTTTTTTCTATTTTATTATATTAAATAAAATAATAAAAATAATATTTTTAAAAATGGACCACCGATATATTGATAAAAAATAAATAAATAAAATTTGATTCAAGAGTTTTGGCTAAAAAACTTGATTCAAGAGTCATTAGGGTTTTCTAATTGGACTGGATTTTAATGTTTTCGGTTGACTTTGGCTGAATATATTTTTTTAATTAGTTATGCGGGCTTTATATAATCTTCTTTCTCAAATAACCCGACCCGCACCGCCTTCTCCACAACCTGCATCGTATAACCCGTTTTACTCAAAATTTATTTACAACCTATGTATTACCACCATCATGGTTAGCTAAATATTTGTATCTTACTTACACTAATTAATCAAAATGATAAGTTGTTAAAAACAAAAAGTTGACTAACGGTCAACGTTTGCTGTTCATCGTTGACCGTTAGTCAACTTAACCTCGAGCACAAATATTAAGAGTTGAAGGTTTTTTCTGGTAAAGTTCAATAGTTCAAGGTTTTAACTGGGAACAAAAAAAGTTGAAGGTTTAAGTTGGGAATCATTTGTAAATTAGATCCTGCTCAATTTATTTTTAAAAATATATAATATGACTTATTAAAAAAAATAAAGCAAAACATAATTATTAGCAATTTAGCATCAATTTTAAATTAACAATACAAAATATCATCTATTTTACATCAAGTATACATAACAGACTTAGATTTAAACATATTAATATTATTTTAAACGTGATGCTAATTTTTATTTTCAAATAGTAAAAGTAGATTAAGCAGTGCAGATCATGCATATTATATAAGATAAGTGTAGATCATGCAGATTATGCAAGACAATTGCAGATCAAACTGATCAAGCAGTTCATATTATATGTTTGAATGGTAAAAACAAATTAAACGGTGCAAATCACATAATTGAACAATAAAATATACACAAACAAGATATTATATACATATGCACATATATAAAATCAGTGGTCACATATATATTATATTATGTGGTAGAAATATAAGATATTTTAAAATAAAATATAGGTACCATAACTATAGAACTATTAACATAAATTGTATAAATATAATGTAAATATATTTATTTAGAAAATATTAATATTACCTCTTGATACAATATATGAGACAGAAAAGATAATATTTTTTTTGATTGTACTATTAAAATGTTTTTTCATTAAAGAGAAAATATTGCAATATATATAAAAAAGGTTTGGAGTTATTTTTGTTGGTGGTCTGCTGTAATAAATGGTGAAAAACATCAATTTCTTGGTGGTTAAAAACTACATGCAAACCATATCCTTGTACCACAAAAAGACAAAAAAAAAATTGATATGTACACTTGTAAAGGTGAATTGATTTTCTACCGCATCCCATTCAAAGCCATATCACTGAATCCGAGAGAAATCATAATCACATACATGTTTGTTTTCATTGGAGTCAGAGCCAGTCCAATGATCAACTCTTTAACAGCATTAAGAATCCAATAATAACACATATCAAGAATAATCGTGTTGATAAAATTTCAAGAAAATTGAGGAAATAATAAACATTTATCAAATATTTACCTCAAACGATAATCACATAGAAGTGAGAAATAAGGTTTTTTCTTCTAACAATCCTTATATATCTTTGTTTACTCCATATGACTCGTGTGCCTCTCAAAACTTTTCACCGTTTGAATTTGTGCTCATACCAGTAATAACAAGCAAATGCACAACTCTTTTGCAGTGTTTAGCGGATGATAAACCGTTTTCCCACAATGGTTGCATTAGACAGTAAGATGTGCATCTACTTGTGTTTTGAAGAACTGATACCATTGATATGAATCTATTAAGTAAAATTGATATTTGAAAATACAATTTGATACTTAATGAAAGAAAAACAAAGTCGTATGATTAAAACTTACTTTATTTGTTAGCGAAAAAAAATTACTTTATTAATTTGGATAGAGTTACACGATTGAAAAGAAGAAGAATTTAAAACAAAATTTGAACTTAAAGAGTATCGAGAATAGTAAGGAATTTGAGAATGTTTTCTCACCAAAAATCACTCTACTCTCTTCTAAAGTTTCTGTTTCTTTTTATATAAAGATAGATAAGAAGAAAAGACTTACATTCAGGAAGATGATAGAGTTGTCTCTTTTAGAGCTTTGCTGATTAATTTCTTGATGAGTAATCTACAAACACTTTCTTGTGATGCCTTGAGTCGGTGAAGAAACTGCAAAGTTCAACTTCCTCTTTTCACATGTTTTTTATATTAAAACCTCGGAACTTGAGAATTTTGAAACTTGGGAGTCTTGATATTTGGGAATCTTGAAATTTGGGAGTTTGTCCTTTATGAGTCTTGAGTCTTGAGTCTTGATTTTGTCAGTAGAATCTTTATTATTTTTGCCTTGTACATATTTTATTTATCAGGTGTATATTATATATATATATATATATATGATATATTTTAGCATACATATATTTTTATAGTATTGTAGTACATATTTTTAGTATAGCATTATTTTTTATAGATATTTAGTACATTGTATTAGGATTGTATATACTTTATATACACATATATTTTATATAAATTTAGTAAATATTTATTATAAATTTTTTTTTTAGTACACATATAAATTTTGGATATATATAATTTTTAGTACCGAAAACGTTTTATTTTAATTTTAAAATGGGTCTTATGATAGCGGTCCATCGTATGGACTTTTGTCTTGCGTACTAGTTTCTTGAGTAATGTCGTCTTTGTCTTCGTCGGAGGATATTTGCATAGCAATGGCAGCTAGGTGTTTTTTGAATTTTTCTTTCCCTTTGTTTATGAAGTTGTTATTATGTTGTTTTTGTTTTTGAATGGATGTGTTTTGGGCTTTTGTTTGGATAGGTGGTAGTGCTCGGGATACTCTATTTATAAATTGTTTGATTTGTTGGTGTGTATGTATCCATTTCTGGAGGTTGGTGATAGAACATCGGTCGAGGTTGTATTTGTCCCACCAATTTATGTGATGTTCTCGGACCAATGAGTAGGGCATATGTGGAAAGAAATGTATAGGGTTGTAGTGCCAAGATAATATCTAGGGGATTCCCATGTCAATATGGAAGGCTATCTTTGGCAGTGGGCTTATGGGTTGGTATCTTTCTTGTTTGGTGTAGTAGGGTAAGGAGACTTTAGGTATGTATGGAGCGTATATCTGATCTCAGGGACTAAACCAGTGTCAATATTCGTAAAGCCATCCTGGAATTGTCTTAGCACAATGGAAGTCAAAAGAGAAAAACCAAGAATGGTCATCGGTTCGTAGATAGAAGGTGTTGAGGAAGGTTGTTTGGTAGTCTAAATAGGTGAATCTTAAAATATGGTACCCGAGAATGGAGAAATCTTTTGCGGTGTGGGAGTTAATAAATCTGAGGTCTTGGGCATTACATATACTGAGGATTTTACAAGTGGAGTATGAAATGAGACTTGGGTTTTTTTGTCGGTTTGGTGGGTTATTTCAATTGGTTTGGTGTCTACAAGGATGAATTCATAAAAAATGAGGTTTTTGGTGAGATTTTTGGTAAGGTAATAGCTATCTTCGTAGAATATACGATTGGCTTCTTTTGTGTTTCACTCAAGGATATAATCTGTCGGACGTTGGCTTCTTTTGATATGCGATTGGTATAGGTAGTTGATTCTTTTAGATTTATTGGTTTGATAATGGAGGTGGTAATAAGGTGTTGGCGTTGTGATTTGAGGAAATAAGTCGATTTTTGGTTGGTGGGTTTTTGTGAGGAGTATGCGGTGGCTGTTTTTTGTGGTTCACGACTTTGGCATATGACAAAGGGGGATATTCTGCTAACGCAGAGAACTGGTTGTTGGTGGTTATCTGTTTCCTGGTAAATGTGGTTAGTCTTGATGTAATATGTCAGACATTGGCTTCTTTTATGTTTCACTCATTTTAAAAGTCTTGAGATTTTACCTGTAAATATTCTCTTGTTAAAAGACTCACCTTCTGAATTTCAAAATATTTTGGAGGAATTGCTAAAACTAGACCAAAAATTGAGTTTGAATGCAAAACTAGACCCCAAATTGAAACAAATGCAAAACTAGACCTTTGGTGTATGGAAATTACATTAATCCCCTTATTTGCAAACAAAAAAACAGAAACCGCAATTACAGTTCTAACCTCCGCGCGAAGTAGACTTCTTGAACGAAGTCTCACAGTAGACTTCGTTCATGACATCCATGAAGTCTGAACCGTAATTAAACCTTAGATTTGAATAGATAAATCATAAAAAATATTTTCAATGCAATTTCTTCTAAAAGAAAATAAGATATCTAAAATATGAATTTTATAATTAAATTTCCAAAACTTTCATAAATTTTAAGCATGTAAGGTTGATTATTCTAAAATACCATAAACAGTCGCAGACTTCGACCATGAAGTCTGAACCGTAATTTAAATGTGAAATTTTAATAAAAAATGAAAAAAATATTTCGATCAAAATTTTTGAAAGATAAATTATTTTAAATAAATCGAATAGGTTTAAAAATAAAAATTCATAAAACTAAGCCATTTGATGTAAACAATGTGAGGCATATAGGTTAGAGGTTGCGAATGAGTAAGCCATGCATATATCTTTAGTATTAGACTTAGATTGATATGTTTTTGATATAAAATGGTGATCTTCGGTATAGTTGTTAGATTTGAATATATTATATCTATTTGATGTCAAATGTTAGTATTTGTTAACAAGAGTGAATTAAACGTTCGAATTTTAGAGTTTAGGCTTACAGACTTCTCGAGTTTCGAGTGAAGTCTCACGGTAGACTTCGCATGTGAAATCTGTAAGATTTTGTTATCGGTAGACTTTTTTGTAGAAGTCTGAAATTCAAATAAATCCAAAATTTTGACCGAATTTTTTCGCGAAAATTTTTTGGAAAACTGATTGGTTTAAAATTTACATTTACTAACAAGATAAAAACTGAAATTGCAATAATTAATCTGGGTAAAAAAATTAAAAAATCTCCATGCTCTTTTTCTCCTCGAATCACAAACTCGCGGAAATCTCTAAACGCCGACACTCTTTCTCCTCTTCGCCGTAAGTTATTCGATATTCTTCTCTATTAGGAAACCCCAAACTCGAATCCCATCTTTATTTGATTCGCAGATATGGGAATCGCAACCGTCTATTCATATCTTCAAAGCTATTCTGTTTATGTCTTCGCATATCAGATGAGTAGCAGGCGGTCGGTGAAGAGAGCATTGATTCTAGATGACGATGCGATGAAGATGAAGATGAAGATGAAGATGAGATGAAGATGAAGATGAAGATGAAGATGAAGATGAAGATGAAGATGAAGATGAAGATCCAGATGAAGATCGCAGATAAAGATGAAGAGCCCGATGAAGATGAAGAAGCCCGATGAAGATGAAGAAGAAGAATCAGATGAAAACTCACACTTACTAATCCAGACCCTGAGATGCCAATCGCAAAATTTTGTCGACCTGGTGAAGAAGAGTACGATAATGCAACGAAAATTGTTGTGTTTTGTTGTCTAAGAGGACGAGGTTGATTGGAAACTCGGGTGGAAGTTTAATCTTGAGTCAAATGGTGACTTTGAGCAATTGCTTTCATCTTTTCACATTTGACTCAAGATAAAACTTTTCACCCGAGTTCCAATCAACCCGCGTCCTCTTAGACAACGAAACACAATCTTTTCGTGCATTATGTACTACCTTCTTCACCTGGTCGACAAATTTGGCATTGACATCTCAGGGTCTGGGTTAGTAAGTGTGAGTTTCATCTTCATCTTCTTCTTCATCTTCATCGGGCTCTTCATCTTCATCTTAGACAACAAACACAATATTTATTTTTAATTTCTTTTGAATGGATTAGAACTTTATTTCTTTAGTTTTATGTTATTATCTTTAATTTCTTTATTTATGTTAATAATCTTTCGAACCTTTGATTTCTTATTAGGACATTCTCATGGATACCATTTTAGTGTTTTTTTTGCCAAAATTACCACATACTCAACAATTTCTATTTCTAAACACTCTAATTATCAAACAAAAGACAATAATTCCTCAACTATTCATCGATCTATCCTCGTCCAATCCCATCTTCTTTGATGAGTTCTCGCCTGCTACGCGGTGGTCTAATACGCTGGTCTACATCATCGATTCACGTTGCCGTCCATATCATCGATGATATTCGTTACCAAGGTGATTTTCTCTTCCTCGATTCACTCTTCGTTGTCTTCTTCCCAATCCTTTTCGCAACACAAGTTAATTATCCTGTATCCATGAATAAGATGTTTTCATTTCACATTGTATTCTTGTTCTAATTGTAGAAATTGGTAAAGATGTAAGTTTGATTGATTTTCTAAATCCTAAAACCTGAGACTGCCTATTTTTTACTAGTGTGATAAGATTCTAATCAATTATTTAGGGCTTTGTAATATGGCCACAACTGTCTACAAACAGAACTTGAGAAGGATGATTGCATTACGGGAAAAAACGCTTGATTTTGGCTTTTAGAACATAACTTGAGGTAGGGCGTTCCTCTCATCGTCTGGCTGTTGGCCTTCAAGTCTATTTCAAGGGTTTTACACGATATTTTGAAGCTCATAAATCTTTATGTGAAACTTATTTTCTGTAATAATTTGTGTAAGTGACGACATGATATGGCTACAGGACAGGTCTTTCAAGCAAAAATTCAGAACATTCGATGAAATAGAACAAGTGATTTAGAGACTTCTTCTTTTATTAATTTTTATTTGTGCGTCTTGAGGAATTACTTTTCTTATGAAATCTAATCAACATAAAACAACTTGTTAATACGGATTCGTGATTTGACTATGTCAAATGGTTATTGACATCATTTGTGATTTTTGTTTGCTAGAGATGTCATTGTACTTGTGAGATTTAATTTTATTAGCTCTGTGGAGTAGTTTTAGATGCTTAGTATATTTTGTCTCGAACATTTCTGTGAGAATTGAATACAAATTTCAGATTACTTGATACTTAAAGGGTTGTGTGATCAATAGGTTGTAATATTGGTTTTTTTTACATAAGATTTCTTACGTTGAAGCCTTATGTTCAATCGAGGTTTTGCTCCATTTCCTTTTTAAGTGCACTGTACTTAGTGTATATCGCCGAATCAGCTAAGTGAGAGGGAGTGTAACTGTAGTTGTGACTTGTGGGATTATGTACCAGTCAACTTTTTAAGAACTCAATAACTAGAGCTTGTTTTATATTAGTTATAGATAGTGAAACAAGATCTTGGCTTGGTGTTGCTAAGAAGAAGTGGAAGATCTTGGATTGAGACTTTTAGATATTTCCTTTGGAATTTGTTTCATTGCTATCAAAATTTTGAAGCTTAGAAGCATTATCTTCTAGCTTCTTTCATAGATTATGTGTAAAGCTACTAAAGGAGCTTCATCACTAGAATACCCAAAAACAAATTGTTTAGGTTTCATAGTTCACACGAACGGTGTCGTTTCCTAATAGACGACGTCTCAAGTCTCAACCATCCAGTGTATTAGAAAACAGATTTATTGATTTCAATTTTAGGAAGCATTGTATAAGACCTTCCTTAAACAGATTTACTAAGTTCATGTTTATAGCAAGGACATGGTTAAGATCTTCTAGATAAACAACACTTTTTGTTTTAACTTTTTCCTATGTTTTTATGTTGCATATGGAGATTACTCATAAGCAAAAGGGTAAAGAAGGAGGTGAAGTCATGAATCAATGAACCAAAGTTCGATCTTAAGTGTTTTACTTCACCTGAAGTTTGTTGTTGTAATTCATGCTTTTTTTTTTTGGAATTTTATTCATAGGTTAATATCATGGGGTTTCTCACAGAAAATATTGATTGGATTAAGCCTTATTGAAAAATTTAAGAGATTATTAAAAATTTAGGAAATGATCTGTAAATTTTAGGAAGATCTTAATAAAACGGATTTTATGAAATATTTTGTAAATAACCAATGTTGTGTATATGATATCTTTGAAGTGTTTCTTTACAAAACAGAACCATCTCGTGTCTTGTGTTGGCAGGGGAAGTGTGTGACATCTTTGATGTGTTTCATTGTAATGTGAGATTTTTTTGTTGATTTCAGGAGAAAAGGAAGAATTAATGTAAGAAAGTTGGGAATGTTGTTCCAACGAAGAAACACAGAGTTGATGATGAGCAACAAGTTCCAAGCTAGAGCACCCGACTCACAACTCTATCAATGCCAACCATTACTCCATATATAGTACCTATAAACTCTGCGATATCTGTGTAGATTAGTTTTCTAGTTTTCAAGATGAGTTTGCATTTTGATTCAGAAGAATTTAGGGTTTCCATAATGTTTTAGGAAGGTCTTCCTATATTTGTAGTTTTAGGATTTGAGCCCGAGAACTTGTGTGTGACCAATAATCTAAGTCTTTAATTCGAGTATACATTGAAGCAATATCATAAACGCACAATGATTTAGCTATGTGGCATATGTCATCCTCTGCCATATCTTTTAAATGTTAAATATAACCATCCCATTTAACTTACAAACTTCCACCTTCTCCGTAAACATTACTAAACAAAAAGAGTATAAATGCATATCATATGATCAAATCCACAAGATTTCAGTTTCAAGTTGTGACATTTATAGAAAGAACAAAATACAGATCAAGTTCAGGAAGCAATCCTTGAAAATTGGGAAGGGTAAACACATATTTAGGAAAGTCTTCCTAATAATGTTGGCCAGTTAGATTATTAGAGAAATATGAAGCATGCATCATCTTAAGCTACAAACAGATGCCACCCATTGAACTTGGAATTAGAAATGTAATCTTTCAGCTTTCCAGAAACTTCAAACCATAGGTTATGAACTACTCCTAAGGCCTTGTAACAATCTTCATCATTGTCAACAATCAAACGTAAGCCATGAATTTCATCCTTTGTTCACCTGAACTAGGAAGACATCAAGAACGGTGCTGTAACCTTGGGAGACTCCTTGGTAGAAAGGGTTAGTTGATGTTGTTAAAGCCTTTGCAACTAAAAATCCAACCGTTGCTTGCATCCCGAGAAGTGTTGCCCTCATTCTCAAAAGATATACCACAACCAACATAAGAACTTAAATATGATCAAAGGTTTAACAACTACTCCCAGCTTGAAAGCATTATTCTTATTTTTTGTTGGTGAGTCAAAGCCAAAATCCATGGGATCATCAT
>SMJT01000085.1:578397-708952 GCA_004349715.1 Crucihimalaya himalaica | reverse complement strand
AACAAGCAAGCAATACTCAACTAAAGCAAGCAATCTAATCTAAACAACCAATCAAGCAATAACTAAATAAAGCAAGCAACCTAAACTACTAAACTAAACTAACTACCCCATGTGCTACTACACATGCTACGGTCACTCACAGTACTAGGCGTGCTACCACGGCAACCTCCTCTCTTCTTCTCGGCAATCTCTTCTCTTCTCCTCGGCAATTGGCTTCCTCCCTCGGCGACGGCTCTTCCTTCTGCGGACGTTCGGCTACGATCACACGGTAAGGTGCAAAGGTACTTTCTCTCTCTAGAACTCCTTCTCTCTCTAGTTTAGAAGTTCTCTCCCTTTGCAAATGAGCTCACCCCATGATCCTATTTATAGGCGAAATGGGGTGCATGAAGATTGACATGTGTCCGCCACATGTCGGCCCGCGGCCGCCATGTGTCCTTCCGACCGACACTTGTCGCAGGCCTAGGGCACCAAGTCATTCTATTTCATCACATGTCAAAAATCGTTACTTGGGCTCCAAGTCGACCAATCATGCATCGTCACCTTGCCTTGCCCACCAAGGCCACCAATCCGGGCGCGCCACACGCTCTCCGACCAATCGGGTTCCGACACTTTTCCGTCGGCCAATCCCGTTCATGACATGATATAAATCCTATGTTAAGTCCTCCTATTCTTCATTTCATTCACTTTGACCCCGACATTTACAAATCGTCGCCGTTGGTCCTTCACGTCCGTATCGTCGTCCGTATTGTCGTTCATACGGTCCACTCGTACGTTCGTACCGCTGATCCGTATGTCCTTGTACGTTCATATCGTCCATTCGTACGTTCGTTTGTACGCCTTGCCCGTACGTAACCTCCGTTCGTACCGCAGATACGTACCGCCTGTATGTACCGCTCTCGCGTACCGCTAGTTTTGGTACGGGTCGTCACATTCTCCCCCCCTTATTAGAATTCGTCCTTTAATTCTCAGGGTCTCGCTGTTTTCTCCTATCTTCTTGTTCTTTTGCTTCTCCTCTTCTGTTCAAACTCAAGGCTCTTGTCTCAGAACATAGCACGTCGTCTCCTTTATCTCCTCCGTGCCAGTCCAAGACTCCTTCCTTAAGCCCGAACATCAGAGGTTCTCGAAGTTCCTTCCTCTTCTACCTCCATGGGTTCTTCTCCGTCCTCAAATAGTCCTGGATACTCCTCGCAAAATCTCTCTTCGTCTTCCCAAGTAACTGCTACTTGATTTTGTCTTCCCCAAAACACTTGAACTTGCGGAATCTTCCTACTCCTCAGCTCCTTGATTCGTCTCATGCCAATGCGTAATGGCCCTTCTGGATACGTTAGGTTCGTCCTTAATTCTTCTATCCTTCCTGGTTCTACTTCATCAGGATTGCGAATATGCCTTCGTAGAATAGACACATGAAACACCGGATGTAGAGCTCCCATATCCTCTGGAAGTTCTAGTCGATACGCCACTTCTCCAATCTTTGAGCATATGCGATAAGGTCCGATATACCTTACGCCCAACTTACCCATTCCTCTATGACAATCCTTTCCTTTCTTCATGGCGATCTTCAGATACACCCAATCGCCAACGTCGAAGACTACTTCTCTCCTCAACTGATCCGCGTACTTCTTCTGGCGATCCTGTGCTTTCTTCATACACTCTCTGATGAACTTGATCTTCTCTATTGTTTCTTCAACTTCTCGTGGTCCTATCTCTCCTCTTTCTCCGATCTCTGTCCAGCACAGTGGTGTGCGACACGGTCTTCCATATAGTGCTTCATACGGAGACATTCCTATGCTCGCGTGATAACTATTGTTGTACGCAAACTCCACGTACGGTAGATGATCTTCCCATGATGCTGACCACTCTAGTACGCACATCCTTAGCATGTCTTCTATCGTCCGGATTGTTCTCTCCGTTTGACCGTCTGTTTCTGGATGAAACGCGGTCCTCATATGCAGCTCTGTTCCTAACGCTCTCTGAAGATCTCTCCAGAAATTTGCTCTGAATTTCGGATCTCTATCCGATACGATATTTGCTGGTACTCCGTGCAGCTTTACTATCTCCTTCACATACTTGTTCGCCAAATACATCGAGTTGTCCGTCGTTCTAGCAGGTAGAAGATGAGTTACCTTTGTTAGTCGATCTATTATCACCCAGATCGAATCGTTCATCCTAATTGCTGACGTTGGTAAGCCAGTTATGAAGTCCATGGATATAGACTCCCATTTCCACTCCGGTATCGGCAAACTTCTTAGTAAGCCTGCTGGATGCCGATTTTCCGCCTTCACGAGCTGGCATGTCTGACATTGAGACACCCACTTAGCTACCGCTCTCTTCATCCCAGGCCAATGATAATATTGCCTGATGTCTCGATACATCTTGTTACTCCCCGGATGGATACTTAGTATCGACTTGTGCGCCGTCTTCAAAATTTCTTCGCGTAGACCTCCTTCTTTTGGTACAGTGATCCTCACGTTAAGTAATAGGGTTCCATCATTCGCCATATGGTAACCGCTCGCATTACTTCCTTCTAGACTTCTTAGTTCTTCCACGATCTTCTTCAAATTCTCGTCTTTGACTTGCTCTTCCTTGATTCTCTGAAGTAGACTCGCTTGGTTCACTGCTTGAATTCCCAATGGTTCGCTTGGTTCTCCTTCCAATGCTGCTAAGCTTATGTTCTTGAAAGCTTCTCCTAACGATTCCAGATCTCTTCTTGCTGATACGTCTACTTTCTTCTGACTTAGTGCGTCTGCTACTACATTCGCCTTGCCTGGATGGTACTGAATCTTCAAGTCGTAGTCCGTGATGAATTGCATCCATCTTCGTTGTCTTAGGTTGAGATCCGGTTGTGTGAACAGGTACTTCAGACTCTTGTGGTCGGTGAACACTTCTACGCTTTCGCCGTATAGGTACGATCTCCAAATCCTCAATGCGAATACTACTGCTGCCATCTCCAAGTCGTGCGTTGGATAATTCTCCTCATGCTTCCGCAATTGCCGCGAGGCATAAGCGATGACCTTTCCTTCTTGCATCAGGACACAACCTAGTCCTACTCGTGATGCGTCTGCGTACACAGTGTACGGTTCTCCTGGCTTCGGTAAGGTTAACACTGGTGCTATTGTCAGTGCTTCCTTCAATTTGACTAACGCTTCTTCTGCTTCTTTACTCCACATGAATGCTACTCCTTTGCCGGTTAGCTTCGTCAGCGGTTTGGCTATCTTCGAAAATCCTTGTACAAACTTTCGGTAATAACCTGCCAGTCCTAGGAAACTTCTGATTTCCGTTACTGTTGCTGGACGTGGCCACTCTTGAATTGCTGCAATATTCTCTGGATCTTTTGAAACTCTTTCCTCCGAGACTCGATGTCCGAGAAATCTGATTTCTCTCTTCGAGAAACTGCATTTGCTTAGTTTCGTGAACAGCTTCTCCTCCTTTAATCTTGACAACACTCTCGATAAGTGGTCTCGATGCTCTTCTTCACTCCGCGAGTATACGAGTATGTCATCGATGAAGATGATGACAAACTTGTCCAAGTAGTCGTGAAAAACTTCGTTCATCAGGCGCATGAATGTCGCTGGTGCGTTAGTAAGCCCAAATGGTATTACTACAAACTCGTACTGCCCGTAGCGTGTTCTAAACGCCGTCTTCATAATATCCGATTCTAGAGTGGGGATCTGATGATATCCCGATGCTAAATCGATCTTCAAAAACCAACTTGCTCCACGCAACTGGTCTAACAGCTCGTCGATCCTTGGAAGTGGATACTTGTCTTTGATAGTGATGTTATTGATTCCGCGATAATCAATACACAACCTCATGCTTCCATCCTTCTTCTTCACGAACAACACCGGAGCTCCCCATGGTGATGAACTTGGCCGTATGAATCCTTTCTCCATCAAATCCTTGAGCTGCTTCTTCAATTCTGCAAGCTCTGCTGGTGCCAAACGGTAAGGTGCCTTTGCTATCGGCCTTGCTCCTGGTTCCAGATTGATCGTGAATGGATTACTCCGAGGTGGAGGTAATCCCTCTAACGGTTTGAACACTTCTTCGTAGTTCTGAACGACTGGAATTTCTTCAATCTTCAATTCTTTGACTTCTTCTCCTACCATAGTCAATGAGACTAGGTACGCTTCGCCGTGCTCCAATTCTTTCTCTATTCTCATTGCCGTTGCCATTGCCGCTCTTGTACTAGGACTCACTCCATAGTACACTACCCTAGGCTCTTCCCCATCACCTAGTATCAATCTGCCTCTCTCGCAGTCTATCCTTGCGTTGTAGACTGAGAGCCAGTCCATGCCGAGAATTTCCTCGTATCTATCTAGAGATACTCCAAATAGGGTTGCCGGGTACACCCGTTCCTCTATCACTATCGGGACACCTAACATTAGGTTCTCCGCTCTCAAAGTCTGATTCCCGGCAGTCTTTACCGGAACATCAACTTTCTCAACCATATAGGTTCCTCTGAACCTTTCCATCACTCTGGGACTCACAAAACTGTGTGACGCTCCCGAGTCAAACAGAACATGCGTTGGATTTCCCCCAACCCGCAATGTTCCTACCACACAACAATACTATAACTATACTAACAAGCAATTCTACTATTCTAACTACTCAAACAAACTACGCAAGCAAGCAAGTAAACTAACTACTAAACAACTAAAGCACGCAAAAACACTCAATTAAAACAAGATAAGTTAGCGCCCCTACTTACCTGTAATGGGACCCTTCGGTGGGCCTGGTAGGTTTTGAGTTTCTACGTTTAAAGCTTAGACTCGACCATCTGAGGCTTGCTTCTTGGCTGGATGCTCGTTAACGGATCTAGTCGGAGGAAATCGAGTCTGTTGAGTAGGTACTGGTCTTGCTGACGTTTTGGGATATGCTACCGGACACTGACGAGAATAATGCCCAGTCCCTCCACACGAGTAACAAGTGACGTTAGAAAGGTCTCTCTTCCCTTTAAGGAAGCAATTTCGAGAGATATGTCCCATTTTTCCACAATTGTGACATTGGCCTCCGAATATCTTCCTTGGTGCTCCACCCCTTTCAATTCTTCCTTTATTCTTGTTAGTGGTGCCTTTACTCCCTTGTCCTGATGGCTTCTTCTCTTCTCCAGCAGATAACCCTTTCTCGATGTTGGCGCCTTCTCGATTAACTCGTTCAACGATAAGAAGGTCACTACTTGCAGTATGGTCCCAATACTTGGTCGCAGTCCTTGCAGAAATCTTCTGATCATCGCAGCTTCATCTCCTTGGCCGTAGAATACAAATCTTCGTAGACGCATGAATTCGGCTTCGTACTCTCTGACTGTTCTGTCTCCTTGAGTTAGAGACATGAATCGATTCTCGAGTCTATCCTTCTCTTCCGGTGGGAAGTACTTCTTCTGGAACTCGACCCATCCTGATGTGCTGTCTTCATATTGTCGTTCCACGCTTGACCAACAATAGATAGCATCATCCACGAGATAGTAGATGGCGACGTCTTTCTTGAATTCTTCTGGAAATCTTGTTGCCGCGAAGTTTTTCTCCAATTTATGAAGCCACGAGTCCGCCTTGAATGCTCCGACTCCTCCTTCGAATGGTTCCGGTCCCAAATTCTTCATCATCGTTACCATCTTCAGGTATTCTGCGGATTGACCTGTCCTTGCTGGTCCTCCTTCGACCTTCTGCTTCTGGTGTAAGAGGTGGTCTAGTACATCACACATCGTTTTGTCCATTGGGTCCTGACCCGCTTCTGGTGCTGTCGGTAATGCTGCTTCCTCTCTTGGTTGCTCCATCTCTGGCTTCCACGACTCGTCTTCACTTGATGCATACCCTTGGGTTTCTGGCACTGCAGACAAAGCCACTGGTGTAACCGACGACTCTGAATCTACCTCTGTCACTCTCACAGGTGGAACTACTCTAGGTTCCTTGTTACTTCGTAGGACTCTCTGATTCATCCTTCCCGATGATTCCATATCATTATCACTTGCATACCCGTCAACCAGACCCTTCATACTCGGTACCCTACTCATTTCCTCTGACTCAGATCTTTGGCGAGACATCTGCACAAGCTCAGGGTTAGTCTTAAACTCTACCTACTCCTAAATCTAATCCTAATCATAATCCTAAATCTAACTAGTTTGGACGAGGCTGGTTTCCTAATGTTGTATATTGTGACTCGATATTTACTCGATAAAACATTTGAAAAGCGTGTGCCTGCCCGAGCATCGCGAACCATGCTCTGATACCACCTTTCACTTGTAACGACCCTGAACCATCACTACGACTCCAATGGTTAGGACCGTCACATGTTGACATATACTTCGAATGATCCGGCCGAGGTTCTAACACAAAGTCAGCGTCCCTAGCCAAACCATCCTCCGCATAGTCCCTTCCGGACTAGATATTAGGCTTTTCAACCCTTTACCTAGAACGGAAGTTGTGTCGACCAGGACTAGGTCTCATCATTACGGCACACCATATATTCACAAAATACGCTTTTATTACATATATATCAAAATCAGAGTTCTTACAAAATAGTTTTATCGAGCTCTATGGCCTAATGCCAAATCCACTATACAACCAAAATACACCTCCATCACTACACTACTAAACTAAAGGAGGTTCTACTTACAATATGCAACTTCAAAACTACACCAGCCTTCCTTCGTCCTAAGTACGTCCTCTAATGGTTGCCTATTGGACAAAAGTAGATATCATGATATACCTATTGGTACTAATGACCCCGGCCTACTCTACATTAAACACGACTAAACTACCCCAAAATCCCCAAAATCCCACAAATAACACAAAGCATCAACAAAGCAATGCAACAAGCAAATCAACTAAATAAACTACAGTGGTGTGCGATAAAACGCTACACGATGCATTACAATGCATCCTACTACCTACTAAAAATGTCACTCGCATTCCTTATATACTCTAACGGATGTCGTCACATCCGTCCACACAACTTCTCTACACAACACACACACACAATAGAAGAATGCCCTTGCATTCCTTCTATACACAATAGGGTGCGACCCTCTACTGTTTATATGGGAGGACCGTATCGTCCCTAATGTCACCATTGGATCCATGGCCGTGCACATCACTGCATTCCCTGCCCTGAATGGATCCGGCGCCTTACGACCCGACTGATCATCCCTAGACACACAGTCTACAAGGATGGGATTTCCATCTTTTGAGCATTGGGCGCTACCCAACCTTAAGCTGGCAGGCATTACGGGGAAGAACCAGTGATAGCCCTCACAAACAGTAATTTAGCCGTAACTATATATACGTCTTTAGGTAAGCCTCACGCTACCCTCTCTACGGCGTTCTAACTTGACCCGTAGAGGATTCAGAGCCTCAATGCCCTCACATACACAAATGCGCTCCAACGCATTCACACCGCTATGGTTCTCACTAACCGTGTGCCACACTAGATCTCTCTAATCTAGGTCACCGGTCCTATAGACCCAAGCGCTTCAACGCTCACACAACGGTTCTCATTAATCGTTACTAAACGATGCACATTTATGTGCATCTACTGATGACACTACACTAATCTATAAACTAAACTACTCTAACAAGCAAGCAATACTACAACTAAAGCAAGCAATCTAAACTACTAAACTAAAACTAACTACCCCCATGTGCTACTACACATTAGCTACGGTCACTCCCAGTACTAGGCGTGCTACCACGGCAACCTCCTCTCTTCTCTTCTCGGCAATCTCTTCTCTTCTCCTCGGCAATCAGCTCTCTCCTCTGGCGACGGCTCTTCCTTCCGCGGACGTTCGCTACGATCACAGCGTGAAGACGCGAGTAAGGTGCAAAGGTACTTTCTCTCTCTAGAACTCCTTCTCTCTCTAGTTTAGAAGTTCTCTCCCTTTGCAAATGAGCTCACGACCCATGATCCTATTTATAGGCAAAATGGGGTGCATGAAGATTGACATGTGTCCGCCACATGTCGGCCCGCGGCCGCCATGTGTCCTTCCGACCGACACTTGTCGCGAGCCTTGGCACCAAGTCATTCTATTTCATCACATGTCAAAAATCGTTACTTGGGCTTAAGTCGACCAATCATGCATCGCCACCTTGCCTTGCCCACCAAGGCCACCAATCCGGCGCGCGCACGACGCACGACGCTCTCCGGCCAATCGGGTTCCGACACTTTTCCGTCGGCCATCCCGTTCATGGACAATGACATAAATCCTATGTTAAGTCTCCTATTCTTCATTTCATTCACTTTGACCCTGACATTTACAAATCGTCGTCGTTGGTCTTCAGGCCGTATCGTCGTCCGTATCGTCGTTCATACGGTCCACTCGTACGTTCGTACCGCTGATCCGTACGTCCTTGTACGTTCAATTATCGTCCTATTCGTACGTTCGTTCGTACGCTCTTAGCATATGTCCATATGACCCGTTTCGTACGCCTTGCCGGACGTAACCTCTGTTCGTACCGTGGATACGTACCGCCTTACGTACCGCTCCCCTCTTCCGCAGTTTTGGTACAAGGTCGTCACAATCCACCCTCAAAATGCCACTTACAGTCTCTCATCACGCATTCTCCATAGACAGGAAGCAGGTACATGAACATTTTCTGAAAAACATTTGAAACAACACAATACATACAACTGTTAGTTTGTTTTGACAGTAGACTTCAAAGTGAAGTCTGTCAAAAAATATTATCAGAAATTCATAAAATCGATTTAAGATAGAATTAAGACATTGAGATGTGAAATTCATACATAAAAAACAACAATAATCTAATACACATGTAAAAATTTAAAATCTCGAAAATGAAATTATATATGAATAGAAATCTATTTTTTAAAAAGAAGTGCAAGAGACTTCTCCCAACAAAGTGTACGCAACAGACATCCTCTGTGAAGTCTAAATTTATAACCTAAACACTTAATAAGTTAAAAAAAAATATATGAAAATAATTATGCATTAAAAATAGTTCAAATTTCTAAAACATCAAAAGCCATACGTAACAGCCATGTTAGGACAAGAAAAAAACTAATTACAAATAAGCTAAAATTGCACTTTTACTGAAATTATCATTAGAGACTTCACAGGCGAAGTCTCTTAGTAGACTTCTTCGATGAAGTCTGCTTTGCTATCTGAAGCAGACTTCGCTCGTGAAGTCTGAAGCACGAGTCTAATTTTGCAATTGACCAGATTTTGACTTTTTGAGCAGACTTCACAGGCGAAGTCTGCTACACAAGGAGACTTTGTCAGAGAAGTCTATACCAGTTTGGGGCTAGTTTTGCAATTGACCACAATTTTGACTTTTTTAGTAGACTTCATCTAGGAAGTCTTTTTGGTAATAAACTGTGCCTGTGAAGTCTATTACGTAATTAGACTTCCTCGATGAAGTCTTTTTGCCTTCAGAGACTTCTTCGTCGAAGTCTACGCATAAAGTAGGGTATAGTTTTGCAATTGACCAGAGTTTGACTTTTACATGAGACTTCGTCTGAGAAGTCTATGTAGAAAAAGGTTACTTTTGCAATTGACCAAAAAAATTTATTTTTAAATCTCGAGTTACCGATGGTTGTAGATTTCATACGAGAAGTCTACCAATAGTCAATGTTTCGGAATTTTGGTCAAATGCAAAACTAACCCCTTTTTCACGCTGACTTCTCAGATGAAGTCTCGATAAAAAGTCTTTGTTCTGGTCAATTGCAAAACTAACCGCCTTTTTTCGCAGACTTCACAGAAGAAGTCTTTGTACAAAGTCAGACTTAACGGTCAATTGCAAAACTAGACCCCTTGTAACCAGACTTCGACGGTGAAGTCTAAACACCGTTTTTTGTATTCAAAGGATAACTTCAAACTTCATCGTTGTTCAATCGTGAAGTCTGAGACCCAAAAAGTCAATTGCAAAACTAACCCCTAGTTGACTATTGAGACTTCACCCATGAAGTCTGCCTTCTGGAAAATCAGAGAAAATGAAGCAAAAATTACCAAGATTCGGTTTGAGCTTTGTGTTTAGCTTCTTAAACGGCCAAGAACTGATCACGCCAACAATACCCAAGCAACCCAAGTGTTATTATGCTCGAATCTTAGTAAATCGCAAGATATATGGATGGTAAATATTGAAAACGATATTATAGAGTTAAATGGCTGAAATGAGAGAGGAGATCGACAAAAATGGAGCTTTTAACTCAGTTTTAAAGCATTAACATCACTTAATTCGGTTGTTTGAAGCATTAAGAGCTCAATTTCTTTTGGTAAGTGTGGTTGGGAACTATTGAAGACGATGGCATTTTCGTTATTACGTGAGAATCTTTGGGTTATTGTTTTTCAAACTCAGGTACCAGACTTCACAGAAGAAGTCTGCGCTAGGTATTTTTGTGAAAAAGAAGCTGACAAGAGTATTTTAAGGCATTTTGAAAAGAAAATGAAGAGGGATCTAGTTTTGGAATTGACTTCAAATAAAGGTTTAGTTTAGCAAGAAGCCCAAATATTTTGCATGAAAATTTTAATTTTTACTCCAGTTTTTCAATAGTATATATAGACGATGTTTAATATTTTCAAAATCCATTGACCATAAAACATCAAACATTTATACACCTTTTTAAATATTGTAAAAAATAAACTAGTAGTATGAGCAAAAAAGATGCAAATATTTCAAACAAAAATAAGTTTTTTAGGACCTAATATTTATCAAGGAACTATAACACCTATATCTAGGTCTATAGAATTTGCAAATAAATTTCCAGATGAAAAAAATAACCCGACTACAAAGATTTTGAGGATGTCTAATCTATATAACTGAATTTTTACCAAATCTATGAAATATGTTATGGGGGGTGTTCTTAAGCAAAAAATATCCAAATCTACTCAAGATTTTATAATCTGCTTTTATATTGGGGTTTGGCTTGGACTCTAGAAAAAATATTCTACTGTAAAAAAGAGGTTTACTGTAAATTGTATTTCCAAATTTTTACTACGTGTAGATTGCAAATCAGCAAAAACTTTTTTACAAAATGATGAATTTGGTTTCTAAACAAATATTTGCAAGATGGCAAGCTATTTTATTTGTTTTTCACTTTGATATACAATATATAAAAGGAGAAAATAATTATTTACCTTATTTCTTAACTAGAGAGTATTTACAGGAAAAATCTCAAGACTTTCAAAATGAGTGAAACACAAAAGAATTCAACGTCCGCGAAAAATTATATCCTTGAGTGAAACACAAAAGAAGCCAATCGTATATTCTACGAAGATAGCCAATACCTTACCGACAACCTCACCAAAAACCTCATTTTTTACGAATTTATCCTTGTAGACACCAAACCAATTGAAATAACCCACCATACCAAAAAAAAAAAAAAACCAAGTCTTATTTCATACTCCACTTGTAAAATCCTTAGAATATGTAATGCCCAAGACCTCAGATTTATCAACTCCCACACCGCAAAAGACTTCTCCATTCTTGGGTACCATATTCCAGGATTCACCTATATATACTACCAAATCATGGAAAAACTCATTTGGGATAAAAACATGAAAAGGGAAAAAAGTGCGGTGCAGTAAACTTCCCCTGAAAGATAGATATGATATTTTCTTCACAAATCCCGTAGATGATGCATTCTGATATTCTGAACATGCTTTCCAAAACTTGAAGTAGGAAGCGCCTTAGTGAAAAGATCTGCAACATTGTCACTTCAACGAATGTACTCGATGTCGACTTCTTGATTTTTCATGAGGTCTTGAGTATAGGAGAAAAATCTTGGATGAGGGATATGTTTCGTCCTATCACTCTTGATATATCCTTTCTTGAGTTGAACAACACATGAAACGTTATCTTTGAATAATTTTGTTAGCTCTTGACTTGTAATTATCCCGCAAGCTTCTTGTATATGATGTGTCATGGACCTCAGACATACACATTCTCTACATGCCTCATGAAATGCAATGATTTCTACATGATTTGAGGAAGTAGCAACCAATGTCTGTTTCTGAGAATGCCATGAGATTGCAGTACCTCCCATGGTGAAAACGTATCCAGTTTGCGATCGAGATTTATGCGGGTCTGATAAATATCCTGCATCTGCAAATCCATTTAAACCAAGAGCAGAGCTTCTAGAATAAAATAATCTCAAATCAATCGTACCTTGAAGATAACGGAATATTTGTTTTATCCCAGTCCAATGTCTCCGCGTTGGACATGAACTATATCTTACAAGCAAATTAGGAGAAAATGTTATATCTGGCTGAGTACAATTTGCAAGATACATAAGTTCATCAATGGCACTCCGATATGGACGTTGGGTCTGGATCATCATTTTCATTATCAATTTCTTTGGATACTGAAAAGGAGAATGTCTCATTTTAATCAACAATTTCATATCTAACCCATATTTTTCCATTATGGGCGTAATTTATAGAAATCTTACACTTTTCTGTATCATGCTCAACTTTTCTCTTTATCTAGTTCTTTCTCTTCATAAATTTCTTCTCGACATTTCTCATAATGTGGCTCTTCATGAACCATTTCATTTCTTTCTCCCAACTTTTTTTTCTTACGGAGATTTTTATCTTTAGAGCCTATCGGTTTCCTCCTTTTCAATTGAACCCTAGTTTCATTTGCATTGTTCCCATCATTTGGTTTTGCTAGAATTTCAATTCTAGATGGAGAATTTTTAGCAGGTATACACGACTTAGTCATACTCTTTGTATCTGTGAACGCATCTAGTAACTGATTTATCATACTTAGCAAATGTATAATTTTCTTAACTTCCAGTTCACGTTGATTCGTAGGGGGATCAAGATGCACCAAAGATGGTGTACGCCATGTAACGTCTTTTGACATTTCGTGATATCTTCCCCCCCTAACACTGGAATTTCATCTTCATAAAAATGACAATCAGCAAACTGTGTTGTAAACATATCACCGGTTTGCGGTTCAAGATACCTTATTGTACTTGGTGATGAATACCCGACATATACCCCTAAACGTCTCTGTGGCCCCATTTTTGTTCATTACACTGGTGCTATAAGAACATAAACCGCGCACCTAAAAACTTGGAGTTGGGATATATTAGGTTTTTGGTCATATGCCAACTGTAATAGGGAATATTTATCATATGCACTTGGTTTAATTTAGACCAATGCGGCCGCATGCAATATAACATGTCCCCATACAGAAATCGGGAGGTTTGTTCTCAATATTAATGGTCTTGCAATAAATTGCAACCTTTTATCAAACTCTCAGCCATGCCATTTTGTGTATGCACATAGGTTACTGGATGCTCCAAATCAATCCCCATTGACATACAATATTCATCAAAGGCTTTTGAAGTGAATTCACCAGCGTTATCAAGGCTAACTTTCTTTATAGTATAATCAGGGAGTTGTGCTCTCAACCTGATTATTTGGTCAATGAATCTTGCGAAAGTTGTATTTCTTGTTGTCAAAAAACACACATGTGACCATATACTTGATGCGTCAATTAATATCATAAAATATCGAAACGGCTTGCACGGTAGATGGATAGGTCAACATATGTCACCATGTATTCTTTCTAAGAATACAAGAGATTTATTCCCTACTTTAGCGGGTGATGGCCGAGTTATGAGTTTTTGTTGAGAACAAGCATTACATGGAAACTCCCCCGATTGAAAAATCCTTTCGTTTTTCAACAGGTGACCATTTGAATTTTGCACAATTCTTCTCATCATGACTGATCCTCGATTTCCCAGCCTTTCGTGTCAGACTTTAAATGTACTAGTAATCTTCTCGTTTACTGTAATGTATGATTCAATCATGTTTATTTTTGTACAATATAATCCAGAGGGTAATATCGGTAACTCTTCTAATATATGTTTCCTCTCTGATGTAATGCAAAGATATTCAATGCCATTCTTATTCATAGTCTCAATGTGATAATTTATTTCTGTGCATATCTCGGAAACTTAACAAGTTTCTTTGAGAATTGGAAGAATATAATGCATTATTTATTTCAAACTTTGTTCCCCTCGGCATAAAAAATTAGCTCTTTCGGATCCTTTTATGATATTTTCATTATTGAATATGGTACTCACGCTACCAGCGGAGTCCTTAATTTCGAGATAGGAGAAATATCGTTCTCTTTTAGTATAATGTGTGTTGTAGCACTATCTACTAGACATATATCTCCATCATGAATCTCGATTTGTGACATTTTCTGTGTCACAATATTTATAATAAAATTAAAGTCATACAGTTACTTTATATTATAACAAAATCTGGTCTTTACATATTATTTTAAAAGCAAACATATTACACAATCTAATTATAAACCGACAAAATAAAAACATATTATACGAGGGAAAAATAAAGTTCTTAGTTTTCTAGTCATATTGGAAGCTCATAGGTTTTATCGAGCTCCAACGCTTTATTTTCGCCAACATTTCCGAGATCAAGGAAATCCGCTAAATATATATGTGCATCATCACTTAAGCCACTAAAGAAAGGTCCGACTTCATCACTGATGAAGTTAGTTTCAACATTATGAATATTGTTTTTTTTGTGATTCTTGATACGGATCGATGAAATGTTTTGATGTACGACATGTACGTTCCCAATGTCCTTTAATGCCGCATCTGTAACAAGCAGTTTTGGTCCATTTCTTTATTGTGCGACCATTTTCATTTACTTGGAAGTTCTTGTTTCTTCCAGGGTTGAAACCTCTTCTTTGTCCATGTCCATGACCTCATCCCCGACCTCTACTACGACCTCTGCCGCGTCCGCGTCCACGTCCACGTCCACGTCCACGTCCTTGATAATTATCATTGTTGCTAGATGCTATGACATTCACTTTTGGGAATGGAGCTGATCCAGCGGGACGAGTTTGATGGTTTAACATCACAAGTTCATTAATTATTTTGCTCGGCTACAAGGAGGACCTGCATCAACTTCGAGTAGCGAGTGTACCCTTTGGTCTGGTACTATTCCTGAAGGATTACATTTTTAGAACGAAAAGTGGAGAGCATTTTTTCAATCATATCATAATCGCTCACTTTTTCACCACATAATATCATCCTAGAAGGGATTCCATACATATCGGAATTATATTCACTAACACTTTTATAATCCAGGAACCGCAGGTTCAACCACTCATGTTTAGCCTTTGGTAAGATCACATATTTATGATGATTGAATCTATCTTTGAGTGACTGCCAAAGATCCGCATGATCTTCTTTTGTGATGTATTTATTTTTACTTTTCGAAAAACTTAGATCTTATTTATTATAATAACCATATTCTTGTTATCGACTAATGAGGAGGAATAATTGATGTGTGTGAGTTTTGCATAGTTTTTGATGTCTTTTTTCTTGCTTTTAACCTCATTTCCTAAATAGTCATAGAGCATTTGCATTGGTTTGTGTCTCTTTTGATCTTAGTCTTGCATTCTAGGAGTTAGATTTGTTTTCTTACATTTGCATTGCATTTTATCTCTTTTTTTAGGTTTTGTTGGAGTTGGGAGCTTTGAGGATGGATTTGAGAAGAAGGAGATCAAGAACTAGACGTTTGAGGAGACTTAGAACCGCAAGAACTACATGAGATTGAAGAGAAGATCACTCAGATTTACATTGGTATGCTTCCATCGGCCAAGTGACGATCGATGGCTCACATCGAGACTCTTCCATTGGGATACTGCTGACCGATGTGGATCTTTGAAAACACAAAATAACTGGGTCAAATCCCGGTTTGTCCCAGGTTGACCCAGTTTGTCCCTTCTACTATTTAAAGACTCTTAACCTAATTTATGAGGATTATGCTTTGTTTTTAGAACTCTCTTAGCCACATTAAGAACCTTGTAATGATCTCTTAAGTTTAAAGCAATTTCTTTTTTTTTCATCTTGAATTTCTTTAAGTATTTCAAGTGTCATCATGATTAAGCACTTAATCTTGGTAGATCTTAGTGTTTATGTCATGATTAGTGAATGGTTCCATTAAGATCTTTGGGTATGGTAGATTAGGGTACGTTTAGATTGTTAAATATCCTTGTTCATTAGGTGTTCCTAGATTAGTCTTGATCAAGTTAGTCTAGATCATATGTGATTTCATGCTTGGAAGGTGTTTGTGAAAATGCTTGAATGAACTTAATGAATGCTTAGTGTACCTAGCCTATGGGAATAGATGATTAGGGTGCTAGGTGGTTAGTTAGACTTGATATTAATGCATATTAGTCTTGTGATTACGGATGGGAATCTTTGTTAATTACTTAATTAGTATAGGTATTAATGTCATAGAAGTGGATTAGACTAGTTTAGTGATCTAAGACATAGGGATTAACACTTGTAGTTTGAATAAGCATCATGGTTTAAGAACCATTTAGCTTTGATTAGTAGTTTCCCGCCTTGTTTGCTTTTGAATTTGATTTGTCTTTAAGTTTTGCATGTCTCTAGTCTTTTGATTACTTTGTTTAGTACCTTTGCTAAGTTCTACCTTGTTTACGTTTCTTCTTAGTTCTTTGTTTGAATTAATTAGGTTGTCCAATTAAATCCCTCAATCCTTAATTACTTAAATTAAGTATAGACTTGTATTTTTTATTCCTTGTGGTTCGACACCTAAATTACTACACGCTTGCACTTTCGCTTGGGTGATTTGATAATATAAATATTAAAACTTGCGTTTCAAAGTTAAATATTTTTTTATCAAGTTTTTGGCATCGTTGCCGGGGAATAGCAATTAGCCATTAGGATTTGGAATCTACTTGAGACTAAGTTTTTTCTTTCTTTGATATTTGATCGTCTTAGAATGGTTTTCTCTTTGATTCTAGGTGTATGAACTTGCAAAGCCGCGGTTAAGCAAACTTAGTTGATTTCGTGGTAGACATTCGCCGGTTGGAAAGGGAAAATGCAAGAGCAAGACGAGAAAGAGAACGGTTAGAACATCTAGAGCAGTTGGGTATGATGAACCAAGATCCACACATTGGTGGTTGGAACCAAGACCACAATCAACTTGATCAAGGAGATGATGGTGAGAAAGTTCCTCACCAAGGACCTAGACCAGCTAGGGTGATCGGAGCTTATGATGCACCGAATGGGCATGGGAACCGCAATGGGATTAGGCCTCCGCTGGTTGGGAATAACAATTTTGACATCAAGGCAAGCCGAATCAACATGGTGCAAAGATCAAAGTTCCACTGTCTACCAATGGAGGACCCATTGGACCATCTAGACCAATTTGATATGTTGTGCAGCACGGTGAAGATAAATGGCGTTTCGGAAGACGCTTTTAAACTTCGCCTATTCTCATTCTCTCTTAGGGATAAGGCACATCAATGGGAGAAAAATCTTCGAAGTGACACAATCAACTCTTGGGATGAGTGCGAAAAGGCCTTCTTAGCCAATTTCTTCTCTTCTTCAAGAACCGCCAAGTAAGGAACGAGATCTCAATCTTCACACAAAAGAATGGTGAAAGTTTTAGCGAAGCTTGGGAACGGTTTAAGGGCTACACTTCTAAGTGCCCTCATCACGGATTCTCGAAGGTATCACTTTTAAGCACTCTATATATAAAGGAGTCTTTCCTAAGCTCCGAATGCTACTTAACACGACAAGCAACATAAACGTTTTGGGAAAAGATGTAGAAGAAGGGATGTCCTTGGTTGAAAACCTAGCGCAAAGTGATGGAAACTACGGTGAGGATTATGACCGTGCTCCACGGGGAAGTGGAGAGAGTGATGAGCAATGTGGTAGGGAGATAAAATCATTACATGAGAAGATTGATAAAGTTCTAAAAGCTACACAAAGGTCAATCAACTTTTTCGGCGATTGTGAGGGCAACCAAGGTTTTCAAGAGATTGGTTTTGAAGAGAACGTTGAAGCGCAAGAAGAAATGAATTTCATGGGTGGTCAAGGGAACTACCAAGGGGGTTACAACAAGGGTTTCAATCCAAACTACCATAATCACCCCAATTTCTCTTGGAGAAGTAACAATGAAGAGAACCCACAAGATCAAGTCTACAAGCCTCAAGTTCCTCAAGGAACTCAACAAAGACCTTTTGTGCCATCTACTCAAGCTCAAGGTTCTAATCCTCAACAACAACAATTTGCTCCTAGAGGTCAATTCCAAGGTAACCAAGGACGATACAGCAAACCAAACTTCGCTCCCAATGTTCAACAAGGATATCAACCTCCACAACAAGGGAACATTCCTCAAGACTTCAATATGAAGGGTATGTTTCAACAATTGTTAGCGGGGCAAGCGAATGTTGCTATTGAGATGAAGAAAAACATGGCAGAGATCCATAATAAGGTGGATTGTTCTTACAATAAGTTAAATGCAATGTTTGAAGCTCTCAACTCGAAGATAAAACATATGGATCAGCAAAGGGCTCAAGGAGCGTCTTCCTCGAGTAGAAAACCGAGGACTTTTGATATGCTCAAATATAATACCCTAAAGTATCTAAGCAGTAGCTGTAGTATTCTAGGGGTCGAACCACAAAGACTCAAGATGTTCACTCAATAAATTACAGTATATGAATTAAGCTAAGCGAAATAAATGAAATCAAGGATAACAAAACCATTAAAACAAAGTAGTGAATCAGTGGGAAAAACGCTAGGCTTAGGGAAGTTTGCAGGCAAATCAGAATTATCAATCAAATCAAATGTCAGGAATAAAATAAGCTCCGCTCTTGAACTTGAAACACAGATGTAAAGTAAACCAACTGTCGTTGCAAAGACTATCTATGTCTAAACCTAGAATTCCAAGTTTCTTTGCAAATTCTATAAATTCAAACAAGCATTAACGCTCAAGTTCAATTGTTCACAAAATCCTAAACCAAATTTCTTTGCGAGTAGGTCTTTTGCTCACCAAACACTAGTTCAGGAAACTAATTACACTTTCGTGTCAATTAATCAACCTAACATCAGATTCTAGTTCACGAGGCTAGAATAAGCATTAATCTCAAGTCTAGGTGAAAAGCTCTATAGATATTCCCTAACAAGTGAATCAAATTTAATAATTCATCAAATACCTTTAAACAACCCCAAACCTAACAAAGAATCTACTCAGACATGGTGAATGAAACAAACATCATGAATAATATAGAGATCAAGGTTCTTCTCCCAAAACTCAATTGCAAGAATACTCTATCACCAGAAATCAAGTGTGTGCCTCTAGAGGCTAAAAAAACTAATTATATATCTAAAAACACGCTTTGGAGTTCATTGGAAAGAATAAGGAAAACTTCTGTTTTTCTTCGGGTCTTCTGGAGAATTCGCGTTCTGACTATTAGTATCGACCAATACTGTGAATGGTATCGATCGATACAGAGATCTTTAATCGAGTCTCTCCCAAACGATGGTGTCGATCGATGCTGTATAGGTGTCGATCGATACCGAGCTCAATTCTCCGAACTGCTTGAGCTCCAATATGCTTCAGAAGCTTCCATAATTCCAATTTAGCTCCAGATGTGCCTATATCTTGAAAAGAACCTGAAAGACTCTAAAACTACTAAAAAGACTCAGAAAAATGACTTATATCATGATTGAAAGCGGGTAAAAACCAAGATATATCAACTCCCCCAGACTTAGTCTTTGCTTGCCCTCAAGCAACCAAAAAACTAAACAGAGAAAGAGGTTTGAAAACGCGGAGGCTCACCTTTTTCTTGAGACATAGTAATGACCCCTTTTCCAAGCTCCCAGTTATCACCTAAACAGTTTCAGATCTGACCGCCATGTATTTCTCCGTAGACAATTTCAGCTTCCTAGTATCCACTAAATCCTTCATTGCCGATTCATTACTGTTGTTGATGTTCAGGAACCTTCTAGATTCTTCCTCATGCGATATCATGACTAAGGAACTGATATGCTCAAAGATAATACCCTAAAAGTACTAAAGCAATAGCTGCAGTATATAGGGGTCGAACTACAAAGACTCAGGATATCACTCAATAGATTCTAGAATAGGAATTAAGCTAAGCTAAATGAATGTAATTAAGAATAATAGAACAATTAAATCAAGAAGTAAATCAGTGGGATAAAAGCTAGGCTTAGGGAAGTTTGCAGGCAAATCAGAATTATCAATCAAATCAAATATCAGGAATGAAATAAGCTCCGCTCTTGAACTTGAAACACATATGTAAAGTAAACCAACTGTCGTTGCGAAGACTATCTATGTCTAAACCTAGAATCCCAAATTTCTTTGCAGATTCTATAAATTCAAACAAGCATTAACGATCAAGTTCAATTGTTCACAAAATCCTAAACCAAATTTCTTTGCGAATAGGTCTTTTGCTCACCAAACACTAGTTTAGGAAACCAATCACACTTTCGTGCCAACTAATAAACCTAACATCATATTCTAGTTAGCGAGGCTAGAAAGCATTAATCTTAAGTCTAGGTGAAAAGCTCTATGAATATTCCTTAACAAATCAATCAAATCTAATAATTCATCAAATACCTTTTAAACAACCCTAAACCTAACAGGGAATCTACTCAGACATGGTGAATGAGACAAACATCATGAATAAAATAGATATCATAAGTAAAATAGAGTAGGAATACAAAAAGGGTTCAAGGTTCTTCTCCCAAAAACTCAATTGCAGAATACTCTATCTCCAGAAATCACAAGTGTTTTTTCTAGAGGCTCAAAACCTAATTATATAGCTAAAACACGTTTTTGGAGTCTAATCAGAAATTAAGGAAACTTTCTGGTTTATCTTCAGGATTTGTATCGCGTTCTGATCACTGGTATCGACCGATACTATAAATGGTATCGATCGATACTAGGAGTTTTATTCGTGTCCCTTCCAAATGAATGGTGTCGATCGATGCTTCTCAGGTGTCGATCGATGCTGAGCTTCAGTTCCCCGAACTGCTTCAACTCCAGATTGCTTCAAAAGCTTCCAATAACCCAATTTAGCTCCATATGTGCCTATATCCTGAAAAGAACTTGAAAGACTCTAAAACTACTGGAAAGACTCGGAAAAAGGACTTATATCATGGTTAAAAGTGGGTAAAAACCATGATATATCAACTCCCCCAGACTTAGTCTTTGCTCGCCCTCAAGCAAACAGAAAACCAAACAGAGAAAGAGGTTTGAAAAACATGTAATGGCTCCTTTTAGAGTCTTTCAAGTTCTTGAGAAACATGTAATGACTCCTTTTAGACTCACCTTCTCTTGAGAAATTGTAATGACTCCTTTTCCAAGCTCCCAATAATCACCTAAACAGTTTTGGATCTGACCACCATGTACTTTTCCGTAGACAGTCGCAACTTGCCATTATCCACACATTATCTCACAGCATCAATCATACTAAATCCTTCATTGCCGTTTCAACACTGTTGTTTATATTCAGGAACCTTCTAGATTCTTCCTCATGCGATATCGTGACTAAAGAACCACCCAAATTGCATACTTTTGGTATTGTTTTCCTCTCCCCCAGACTTATCTCTTTTTATGTTTTCTTAATTTTTTTTTTTTTTTTTTTTTTAGCTTTGCATATACAAATCAAGGTTTGAGACGCGAGTATTGATGGTGTTTGCCACCGAATCCCCAGTTCTCCCCTCTCAAAGTATCAAAATTCTTAAGCGAATAATGGGGTCACTGGAAATGTTCCTACCCCTCGCTTCAGACTCTTGTGTGATCATTCCTTATCCAAGTAGAAAAATGGGATCACAGGAAATGTTCCTAGTCCTCTACTCGGCGGAAATCATTTCATCTTTCATGCATCAATGTGTGTCAAGGGAGAGGTACACCGAAGTTTTCAAATGCATGGGTTCCTTCGTCAGATATGAATGATGAATCAAGTTCAGTGAATACCAACCTCAGGAGTGAAGTGCAAAATTGGCTCAGGATTTAGAAGAAATTTGCTGGAGACATGGGTGTTTCCTGGTCAACTGGTTAGTCTTTGGATTTTTCATTAGTCGATCTTAGAGCTGATTCTGTGACAAATGGTTACTTAAAAACAAAATCAGAACAATGAAATCAAGCAAAGGTTCATAATCTCCAACTGGTTTTGACTCAATAAAACAAAAATTTGACTCAAAAGGACTGACTCTAAGAAAAACAAACCCAAATGTCAGTAACTACCTCCCCCAGACTTGAACAACACTATCCCCAGTTTCATCTAGCCTAGAGGAAGCAAAAGAAAGCACAAGAACATAATGGCTGAAAGTTGCCTCGAAGGTACCGTGGGAAATGGGTGGGTATCAATCGATACTGAGGGAGTATCGATCGATACGAAGGTCTTTGTCTGTAATCCTGAAAATGAAACCGTGTCCAATGAAGCCTAATGTTAGATGAAGAACTGTTAGATCATGAGAGCACAGTTAGAAGCAACATAAGCAATAGATAGCCATAAGTTCAACAAGTACTGACAATGAGATGGATAAGTTCAGAAAAGAAAGCAAAACAAGAGAAAAGAAAAGAAAAGAAAATGTGAAACCTAGGAGCAGAGACTAGTTGTCTGAATCATCATCGTCATCTGATACAGCATAGCGAGATGAAGGGCTAGGAGTGGAGTGGTCGGCATCAGTAGAGGACATGCAGCGGCAGCGAGATACAACGGACCAGATGCTCTGTAAACTCTCCACAACATATCTCTGAAAGGTAGTTGTCTCCATCGGCAGATCCGGTGGTGGAGGAAATGAAGGTGCATGAGCAGATGTCTGGCGGCGCTGTGAACGGCGAGGCTGACTTCCAGCAAAGTCATCTGCGGGTGCCTCGGCTGCAACGACAGGAATGGATGGGAGCTGGCATGGTGCGCGGACACACGTGGATGGAGCAACAGAGATCAGACTCGGGTCTGGATCGAAATGGAGCTGAGAAGGGTTGTCGCCGATGCAGGTTAGAGTGCGGTTGGGGAGCTGCACAAAGAGCTCTCCGTCTATCTTGGGTAGGTACCAGCGACGAGTTGGCTTCAGCCAACGCATGTGCTGCATATGCTGCTTATCCATCAGGGAACGAGCTGTGACAATCGAACACGATGAAGTTGATATGCTAAAGTGCTCGAAAATAGGAGTGAGGAGGGTGCCAACTGACTCCGTCTTCCGCGCTGTGGCATAGTTGCGACCAGAGAAAGGCTTGGTCTTCAGAGACACCAAATGGTGCGCGAAAAGAGCGCCAATGTTGACCGCGAGGTTCATCTCAGGCCACTCATACCTGTCCTCAGGGATAAGGTCGCCAATTGCCTTGTATAGTAAGATCATCTCTTAGATCCTCAGTTTGTTTGGCTCCATCTTGCAGAGAAGAGTGGTTCTCATTATGCGGATGATGCAACGCAGAGTCGGATGGCGGATGTCTATCTGTGTCATGGTCTTGGAGTGGTAGGCTCCAAGACCGATGTGACGCCAAAAGACCTGTACGTCGTGAAATTGGGTAGGAAGAGCTACCTGTTGAGGATAGGGATCGAACCTGTAGATGGTGCAGAGGTCAGGGATAGGCAGCCTGTAACGAACCCCTCTAATCAGGAAAGCCAAGGTGCCCTCTGAAGCAGTGTGGTGGACCTTGTCTCTGTAATACACCCGAGCTTTGGCTAGGAACTGGCGAACGAGGTCTGGATAGAGGTCATACTGCCGTGAGTACAATGTCCCCAAACCAATCTTATCTAGCTTTTCTGAAAGCTCCACATCGATACCGAGACGGCGCATGGTGTGTGGATCGATGAAGCGAGTAGGGAGGATGACAACGCGCAACCACTCTTGTAAAACAGAGTGTCGTAGTCGTCCCACTCCTCAGCTGTAGGCCTATAGATGCAAGCCTCACTCTCAGTCTCCTCCTTAGGCAAACCCGCCCAATCGCGTCGCGGAATGATCCTCTTCCCCTCCAACTTAGGCCAGGGAGGCCGAGCAACAGGGGCAGGGGCAGAGGGAGATGGCGAACGTCGCGGTGCAGCTCTCAGGTCACTGATGTGGACTTCAATGAAGCTCTGAGGACCAGTGTTGTCTGTGAAGCCACCTTTCAAGACCCTGTAGCGACCTCGGCTCAGAACAGCGGAGATGACTCCGGCGTGCCAATAGGAGCTACAGAACGCCTTCACCTCATCTTGAAGATTGAAGTTGCGGCGTGGAGGATTGGAACCAGAAGCGTCATCCTGTCGTGCCTTCTTGCGGGGAGCCATATTAGAAGAAATCAAAAAGAAAACAGAAAGCAGATTAACTCGTGTGTCAAATAAGTGCAGGTATCGACCGATACCAAGGGGGTATCGATCGATACTTGGGGTGTAGGCACGTAGGTTCCCTACAGATGCATCGCCACTCTATTAACCTAAAGTCGAATTCCTCAAAGTACTCTATCTCTATCAGACCCATTTTCANATGGATAAGTTCAGAAAAGAAAGCAAAACAAGAGAAAAGAAAAGAAAAGAAAATGTGAAACCTAGGAGCAGAGACTAGTTGTCTGAATCATCATCGTCATCTGATACAGCATAGCGAGATGAAGGGCTAGGAGTGGAGTGGTCGGCATCAGTAGAGGACATGCAGCGGCAGCGAGATACAACGGACCAGATGCTCTGTAAACTCTCCACAACATATCTCTGAAAGGTAGTTGTCTCCATCGGCAGATCCGGTGGTGGAGGAAATGAAGGTGCAAGAGCAGATGTCTGGCGGCGCTGTGAACGGCGAGGCTGACTTCCAGCAAAGTCATCTGCGGGTGCCTCGGCTGCAACGACAGGAATGGATGGGAGCTGGCATGGTGCGCGGACACACGTGGATGGAGCAACAGAGATCAGACTCGGGTCTGGATCGAAATGGAGCTGAGAAGGGTTGTCGCCGATGCAGGTTAGAGTGCGGTTGGGGAGCTGCACAAAGAGCTCTCCGTCTATCTTGGGTAGGTACCAGCGACGAGTTGGCTTCAGCCAACGCATGTGCTGCATATGCTGCTTATCCATCAGGGAACGAGCTGTGACAATCGAACACGATGAAGTTGATATGCTAAAGTGCTCGAAAATAGGAGTGAGGAGGGTGCCAACTGACTCCGTCTTCCGCGCTGTGGCATAGTTGCGACCAGAGAAAGGCTTGGTCTTCAGAGACACCAAATGGTGCGCGAAAAGAGCGCCAATGTTGACCGCGAGGTTCATCTCAGGCCACTCATACCTGTCCTCAGGGATAAGGTCGCCAATGGCCTTGTACAGTAAGATCAACTCTAAGATCCTCAGCTTGTTCGGCTCCATCTTGCAGAGAAGAGTGGTGCTCAGGATGCGGATGATGCAACGCAGAGTCGGATGGCGGATGTCTATCTGTGTCATGGTCTTGGAGTGGTAGGCTCCAAGACCGATGTGACGCCAAAAGACCTGTACGTCGTGAAATTGGGTAGGAAGAGCTACCTGTTGAGGATAGGGATCGAACCTGTAGATGGTGCAGAGGTCAGGGATAGGCAGCCTGTAACGAACCCCTCTAATCAGGAAAGCCAAGGTGCCCTCTGAAGCAGTGTGGTGGACCTTGTCTCTGTAATACACCCGAGCTATGGCAAGGAACTGGCGAACGAGGTCTGGATAGAGGTCATACTGCCGTGAGTACAATGTCCCCAAACCAATCTTATCAAGCGTCTCTGAAAGCTCCACATCGATACCGAGACGGCGCATGGTGTGTGGATCGATGAAGCGAGTAGGGAGGATGACAACGCGCAACCACTCTTGTAAAACAGAGTGTCGTAGTCGTCCCACTCCTCAGCTGTAGGCCTATAGATGCAAGCCTCACTCTCAGTCTCCTCCTTAGGCAAACCCGCCCAATCGCGTCGCGGAATGATCCTCTTCCCCTCCAACTTAGGCCAGGGAGGCCGAGCAACAGGGGCAGGGGCAGAGGGAGATGGCGAACGTCGCGGTGCAGCTCTCAGGTCACTGATGTGGACTTCAATGAAGCTCTGAGGACCAGTGTTGTCTGTGAAGCCACCTTTCAAGACCCTGTAGCGACCTCGGCTCAGAACAGCGGAGATGACTCCGGCGTGCCAATAGGAGCTACAGAACGCCTTCACCTCATCTTGAAGATTGAAGTTGCGGCGTGGAGGATTGGAACCAGAAGCGTCATCCTGTCGTGCCTTCTTGCGGGGAGCCATATTAGAAGAAATCAAAAAGAAAACAGAAAGCAGATTAACTCGTGTGTCAAATAAGTGCAGGTATCGACCGATACCAAGGGGGTATCGATCGATACTTGGGGTGTAGGCACGTAGGTTCCCTACAGATGCATCGCCACTCTATTAACCTAAAGTCGAATTCCTCAAAGTACTCTATCTCTATCAGACCCATTTTCATCCTAACATAGCAATTTCATTCTCCTAGAGCTAAAGATGACAAGAAACAGAGCAAGAACTTCACAGCAAAGGAAACCCCAAACCAAATCTGTCAACAAATCTAAAAGGATGAAATCGAGTACATTACCTTGTAGATCAAAGGTATGATAAATGGAATGACAATGTGATCAAAAATCCGAGTGGATTAGAGTTTGAAATCGAAGAAAATGATGAAGAATCTAAAAAGTTGTAAGAGAGTGAGAGAGAAGGGGGTGGCGTCGAGCGATATGATTATGATGGAGTGAAGTATAAAACTCGAGGGTTTTATAGAAAAACCTACCTGGGCGTTGAGTATCGATCGATACAGTAAGTGGTATCGATCGATGCTCGCATCGTAACAGCACAAGTTGCTTTTTACCTCGGTATCGATCAATACTAAGGAGTATCGATCGATGCTCGTCGTCTGGACCTGGTTCACGTGAAGACACAAGACAAAAACAAAACGAAAAAATCAAAATAAAAATGTATGTACATACTCACCAGTGGGTTGCCTCCCACCAAGCGCTTGTTTAATGTCTTTAGCTTGACATGAAGATCAGTCAGGCAGCTGTTGGTTCGGCCAGAGGCAATATGTGGCCATCTGGAATGGTGGCTTTCACCCAATAGTGTTTCACCCGCTGTCCATTGACAGTGAACTCCTTTCCTTCAGAACTCAGCAACACGACCGCGCCATGAGGTCGGACTTCCTTGATTGTGAAAGGACCTGACCAACGAGAACGCAATTTCCTAGGAAACAATTGTAAACGAGAGTTGTACAGAAGTACCTGGTCATTTGGTTCAAAGTGGCGAGAAATGATTTTCTTATCAATATAGGGTTTGGTCCTCTCCTTGTACAGTTTGGAGTTCTCATAGGCAAAGTGTCTTATCTCATCCAACTCATTCAACTGAACCAATCGCCTGTGAGCAGCAGACTTGATGTCGAAATTCATAAGTTTGGTAGCCCAAGCTGCCTTGTGCTCTATCTTAACCGGAAGATGACATGCTTTCCCATACAGCAAATGGAAAGGTGTGGTGCTAAGTGGTGTTTTAAACGCGGCTCTGTAGGCCCAAAGAGCGTCGTCGAGTTTCAGTGCCCAATCCTTCCGTGTAATGCCAATTTTTTTCTCCAAAATCTCCTTGATCTGTCTGTTGGAGACCTTTACTTGTCCACTGGTCTGAGGGTGATATTGCGTGGCGACTCGATGGTGTACGCCATATTTTCTCAGCAGCTTCTCGAAGATCTTGTTGATGAAATGAGTGCCACCATCACTTATAACAACTCTGGGAACTCCAAAGCGAGGGAAGATAATGGTCTTGAACAGTTTTAGAACCACGGCGGAATCGTTGGTAGGACTAGCAATTGCTTCTACCCACTTAGAGACGTAATCGACGGTGACCAATATGTATCTGTTCTGTCTCGATGGAGGAAATGGTCCCATAAAATTAATGCCCCAGCAGTCAAAGACTTCAACCTCAAGGATGAAGTTTTGCAGCATCTCATGGCGCTTGTTGATCTTCCCTCTTCTCTGACACACATCACAACAAGAGATGAAGGCGTGAGCATCCTTGAACATTGTAGGCCACCAGAATCCAGCTTGCAAAACTTTTGAAACTGTTTTGAATGTGGCGAAATGCCCAGCATACTCAGATCCATGGCAATGAAATAAAATCTCTGGCACGTCAGATTCAGCTATACACCTTCTGTAAATCCCATCAGAACAATGCTTGTACATATATGGTTCATCCCAAAAGTAACGTCTGACATCTCTCATGAATTTCTTCTTGACATACTTCTTGAGATGCTTTGGTTCGTAGTCGGCAGCAAGGTAGTTGGCTATGTCGGCATGCCAAGGTTCAGCAGGAGTAGTGACAACAAAAGATTCCTCAAACTCAGACTAATCTGCAGACGAATTGGTAGTGGAAAACAGCTGGTATCGATCGATACAGTGAGAGTATCGATCGATACCTTCAGGGTGTCGATCGATGCTCGACTTCTGCAGTGGGAGAATCGAATCAGAACCAGTCTCAACGAAGTATATCCGCTCCTCAGGCAATGAATCGTCTAAAGCAGTAATATGGGTGACTTGCTAACCTCTCCAACATTTGATCAATGAAAGGCAATGGGAAATGATCTTTCCTAGTCGCCGCATTCAGCTTCTTGTAATTGATACACATGCGATGTTCGGTGATCGTTCTAGTCAAAATTAGCTCATCTTTCTCATTCTTCACCACTGTAAAACCTCCTTTCTTAGGAACAACATGAACCAGACTGACCCAGCTGCTGTCAGAGATGGCATAGATGACTTCTGCTTCCAGAAGTTTCAATCCAGAAGTTTCAAGATCTCTTTCTTTACCACTTCTTTCAAATTCGGGTTAAGTCTCCGCTGATGCTCGGTTGAAGCATTCGACTCGTCCTCCAGATGAATTCGATGCATACACAGATCTGGTGAGATACCTGAAATATTATCAAGAGAATAGCCGAGAGCTTTGCGATACTTGCGCAGTTTGCTCAGCAGTAAGGCGACCTCTGCGTTGTTCAAAGAAGAATTGATAATCACAGGATAAGTAGAGTTAGGGCCAAGGAAAACATACCTCAAGTTAGATGGTAGTGGCTTAAGATTGAGCTTAGGAGCTCTCTCTTCACTCCAATCACTCAAAGAATCGGATCTGGCACGAGAGATATTCAGTTCTTTGGGAAGAAGAGGTTGGTATCAATCGATACCTCCTGTGGTATCGATCGATGCTTCTGCATTGTTATCAAGGAACGTGGTATAAGCAGCAGCAACCTTAGTGGGAACCATCTCCGTTTCAGCTGAGCAAATCAACGCTCTCTCCAATGGATTCTCAGGGTGTAACCTCATGAAATACTCATCTAATAGCTTACTGAAAGTATCGATGAAGAATGTCTGACCGTCTATGGTTGGTTTCTTCGTCATCTTTTCCATGTTGAAGGTCATAATCAGATCACCAATGTTGAGGGATATTCTCCCATTCTTGCAATCGATTAGGGCCCCAGCTGTAGCTAGGAGCGGTCTGCCTAAGATCAGTGGATCCCTTGGTTCAGCATCATACTCGAGGACTATGAAATCAGTTGGAACTAAACAGTCTCCAATAGTAATCGGAACATCCTCGAGTAATCCTTCGGGAAATCGAACCGATCGATCAGCAAGAATCAAAGAGATCCTGGTAGGTGTGAAGTCTGTCATCCCCATTCTCTTGGCTACTGATTATGGCATAAGGTTTACACTAGAACTAAGATCGCAAAGGGAACATTCGAACCTCTCAGTGAAGATTGTGCAATCCAATACAAAACTCCCAGGGTCTGGTAGTTTCTCTGGAATCTTGTTGAGAAAAATCGCACTGCATTCGTGGGTGATTCTCAGTACCCCTTCCTCAAGATTCACATTGCTTGATACCATCCTCTTGATGTATCTCCTGAAGGTTGGTGCAGTCCTGATAGCATCTACGAACGGGAGTTCAACAACTAATTTCTCTAGCATTGCTCTGCATCTGGCCTCTTCTATTTCTTTCTTAGACTTTGCATGAGGTCGAGGGAAAGGAATCTTTGGTACATAGACTCTCCCAACATGTCCTGTAGTCTGCTTCTAGTCGACTTTTGGACTGGTATCGATCAATACAGGAGGAGTGTCGATCGATGCTTGTGGTTTTGCAACTGGTCCAGTAGAACTTTGGACAGGCAGTGATTGATTTTGAGGGGTATCGACCGATACTGGGTGAGTATCGATCGATAATGGGGAAGTTGCAGGAATATCATCGTCATCATCAGAAGCAAGGTCGATGAGCTGCTTAGGAGAGTAGGTCTTCTTCAAACCTGGAGTGACTTCTCTTCCACTCCTCAAAGTGATGGCATGAACGTGCTCCCTTGGATTCACCGTCTTTCCCGGAAGGAAACCATCATGTCTCTTTACTGTCTCCGCAGTTTGAGCAACCTGAGTTTCCAACTTCTTCTGATGGATGTTCAGAGCTTCGATTTTTCCATTCAGATCAGTGTACAAAGCATCCATCTTTCCATTGAANAGAGATGGCATAGATGACTCCTGCTTCCAGAAGCTTCAAGATCTCTTTCTTGACCACTTCTTTCAGGTTCGGGTTAAGCCTCATCTGATGCTCGATCGAATCTTTCGATTCATCCTCCAGATGAATCCGATGCATGCACAGATCTGGTGAGATACCTGAAATGTCATCAAGAGAATAGCCGAGAGTTTTGCGATTCTTGCGCAGCTTGCTCTGCAGTAAGGCTACCTCTGCGTTTTTCAAAGAAGATTTTACAATTACTGGTTATGTAGAGTTAGGGCCAAGGAAAACATACCTCAAGCTAGCTGGGAGTGGCTTAAGATCGAGCTTAGGAGCTCTCTCTTCACTCCAATCACTCAACGAATCAAATCTGGCATGAGGAATAACCAGCTCCTCGGGAGGAAAAGATGGGTATCGATCGATACCTCCTGTGGTATCGCTCGATGCTTCAGCGTTTTTGTCAAGAATCGTGGCATAACCAGTAGCAGCCTCAGTAGGAACTATGTCTGTTTCAGCTGAGCAAACCAAAGCTCTCTCCAAAGGGTTCTCTGGGTGTAATCTCATGAAGTACTCATCTGATAACTCACTGAAGGTGTCGACGAAGAATGTCTGGCCATCTATGGTTGGTTTCTTCATCATCTTTTCCAAGTTAAAGGTCATAATCAGGTCACCAATGTTGAGGGATATTCTCCCATTCTTGCAGTCGATTAGGGTGCCAGCTGTAGCTAGGAAAGGCCTGCCCAAAATCAGTGGATCCCTTGGCTCAGCATCATACTCGAGGACAATAAAATCAGTTGGGACTAAACAGTTCCCAATCGTAATCGGAACGTCCTCAAGTAATCCTTTAGGGAATCGGACCGATCGATCAGCAAGGATTAAGGAGATCCAAGTAGGCGTGAAGTCTGTAATCCCCATCCTCTTGGCTACTGAATACGGCATGAGGTTCACACTGATCGCAAAGGGAACGTTCGAACCTCTCAGTGAAGATTGTGCAATCTAAGACAAAACTTCCAGGGTCTGGTAGTTTCTCTGGAATTTTGTTGAGAAGAATCGCACTGCATTCGTGGGTGATTCTCAGTACCTTTCCTCAAGATTCACATTGCTTGATACCATCCTCTTGATGTACCTCCTGAAAGATGGTGCAGTCTTGATAGCATCGACGAACGGGAGTTCAACAACTAACTTCTCTAACATTGTTGTGCATCTGGCTTCTTCTATTTCTTTCTTAGACTTGGCAGGAGGTCGAGGGAAAGAAATCTTTGGTACATAGACTCTCCCAACATAACCTGAGTCTGCTTCTGGTCGACCTTTGGGCTGGTATCGATCGATACAGGGGGAGTGTCGATCGATGCTTGTGGTTGTGCAACTGGTTTCGTAGAACTCTGAATAGGCAACGATCGATGAACAGGGGTATCGACCGATAATGGGTGAGTATCGATCGATACTGGGGGAGTTCCAGGAATCTCATCGTCGTCATCTGCAGCAAGATCGATGAGCTGCTTAGGAGAATAGGTTTTCTTCAAGCTTGGAGTGACCTCTCTTCCACTTATCAAAGTAATGGCATGAACATGCTCCCTTGGGTTCACTGTTTTTCCCGGAAGGAAACCATTCTGTCTCTTTACTGTTTCTGCAGTTTGGGTAACCTGAGTTTTCAGCTTCTTCTGATGAATGTTTAAAGCCTCGATTTTCCCATTAAGATCAGTGTACAAGGCATCCATCTTTCCATTGAAATCAACAGTCATCTTTTGTTGCCCCTCAGGAATCTGTTCAAGCATTGTCTCAACTTTGCTTTCCTGAGTCTTGGGATGTGGTGTCATGTAGGACGAATTCCCATAGGTGCGAGTGTACCCACTGTTCTGAAATGGCTTTTGAGCAAAGGAGTTTGCTCCGAAATTCGCAGACTTGAAATCAAATTTGAATCCTCCTCTCTGAGAGTTGTTATTGAAACCGCGGTTGTATGACGAATTCTGAAAACCATTACCACCAATGTAGTTAATATCCTCTGCTTCACCTTCATCGATGTTCTCGACTTCTTCAGCAAAATGCACTGCCTTCTGCTGCTTGCCCATTAACAGATTGTGAACCGAATCCAGCTTAGCATGTACCTCAGCAATTTGCAATCCATCTATGTTCCCATTCTGCTTCTGCCTCTCAAAATCTGCATTCTTAGTACTGTTGTTGGATGCTAAATTCTCAATCAACACATAAGCGTCCTCAGGATACATGGTGTTGAAATTTCCATTGGTTACAGCATCCAAAGCCATCTGATACCTCCAATCGATCCCTCTGAAGAATATGCCTAACAACTGAACATGTGAGAAACCGTGGTGAGGGCAATCCCTCTGATAAGACCGAAACCGAACCCAGGCGGCCTTGAATGCCTTAGTTGCTCCCTGAGAAAACTGGGAGATCTTGTTCCTGAGCTCTTCAGATCTCGCATCATCATAGAAATTGTTCAGAAACGCATTCTTAGTCTCCTCCCAGGTGGTCAGAGAACCAGGAGGCAACTGCTTCAACCAGTAAGCTGCATCTTCAAAGTCATTTCTCTGGAAAGTTGGAATACGAATCGCAGACCGGTTTGCATAGAACTGATCTGGTCTGTTGTACTCCCCAAGTGTTCTGGCACGATTAACCAGAGCATTCCCAACATTCCCACGCACAGCCGGTGGGATAACCTCATTAGCTACCGGTGCAGGGGCAATAATATTTCCTTCTGCATCAAGTCTCTGCCCTTGCGCGTCACACAGGTGACCTTCCTGATCTCTCAAAACTCCAGCCTCATCACGAGCGAGCACAATTAGATTGTTCATCTCAGCTTGTTTCTTTTGCTATCTGATCGTGCGCTCTAATTCAGCTAGCTCTTTGTTAGATAGATTGGTCAACTGCTTGTTCTTGCTTCTTCTGGTCTCTCGATGCTGCATACACCTAAAACACAGAAGTCAAATCGTGTAAGTGACTGAAATTAAAACCGAGTATCGATCGATGCCTGAAGGGTATCGATCGATGCTCAACACTTAGTCGAAATTCTAAACCGTAATCTAATGGTGAAATTAGAGTCCCCGGCAGCGGCGCCAAAATTTGATATGCTCAAATATAATACCCTAAAGTATCTAAGCAGTAGTTGTAGTATTCTAGGGGTCGAACCACAAAGACTCAAGATGTTCACTCAATAGATTTCAGAATGTGAATTAAGCTAAGCGAAATGAATGTAATCAAAAGTAACAAAACGATTAAAACGAGGTAATAAATCAATGGGGAAAACGCTAGGTTGCTGGGAAGTTTGCAGGCAATCAGAATTATCAATCAGATCAAATGTCAGGAATGAAATAAGCTCCGCTCTTGAACTTAAAACACAAATATAAAGTAAACCAACTGTCGTTGCGAAGACTATCTATGTCTAAACCTAGAATTCCAAATTTCTTTGCAAATTCTATAAATTGAAACAAGCATTAACGATCAAGTTCAATTGTTCACAAAATCCTAAACCAAATTTCTTTGCGAGGTCTTTTGCTCACCAAACACTAGTTCATGAAACTAATCACACTTTCGTGCCAATTAATCAACCTAACATCATATTCTAGTTCGCGAGGCTAGAATAAGCATTAATCTCAAGTCTAGGTGAAAAGCTCTATGGATATTCCTTAACAAATAAATCAGATCTAATAATTCATCAAACACCTTTTAAACAACCTAAACCTAACAGAGAATCTACTCATACATGGTGAATAAGACAAACATCATGAATAAAATAGATATTATAAATAAAATAGAGTAAGAATACAAAGAGGGTTCAAGATTCTTCTCCCAAAAACTCAATTGCAGAATACTCTATCTCCTGAAAATCAAGTGTATCTTTTGGAGGCTGAAAAACCTAATTATATAGCTAAAACACGTTTAGGAGTCTATCTCGAAAAATAAGGAAAGCTTCTGGTTTATCTTCGGGTCTTGTTGCGCGTTCTGATCACTGGTATCGACTGATACCGTAAATGGTATCGATCGATACTGGGATCTTTAATCGAGTCTCTTCCAAACGATGGTGTCGATTGATGCTCCTCAGGTGTCGATCGATGCTAGCTTCAGTTCTCCGAACTGCTTCAGTTCTCCGAACTGCTTCAGTTCTCCGAACTGCTTCAGATCCAATATGCTTCAAAAGCTTCCTTAAATCCATTTTAGCTCCATATGTGCCTACATCTTGAAAAGAACCTTATAGACTCTAAAACTACTAAAAAGACTCAGAAAAAGGACTTATATCATGGTTGAAAGTGGGTAAAAACCATGATATATCACAAAGCCATCGAGTCATTTAACTCAACCTTTACTAAGGCAATAACGAAGGCAATGGTTCCAGTGCTTGAGACAATTCGAAGACAAGTGATGGGTGAATCGCAAGGAGTATCATTAAGGCTATATTAAAGGGCATCAAGAAAAGGTTTTTCTTTATGCTAGTAAGATTCTGACTTTAGAGAAGAAGGATGCAGAATGTTGTCAAGTCGCGACTGGTACACATGGATACTTTCAAGTTGATCTCGGTATTAATTCTCATAGGGTGAGTTTGCCAAGCAGCACATGTATATGTGGGAAGTGGGAAGTGGGAAGTGGCAAATGAGTGGGATTCCATGTGAACATGCATATGACGCAATGATGGAGGTAGTTTTGGATGCCGAAGATTATGTCTCCAAATTCTTTCGAGTTTTCTTTGGCAAGAAAATTATGAAACATCCATCATTCCAGCTAGAGGACCACGTGTATGGACAAAGTTTCGTACATCATTGATTACTGCACCCCCTGAACCAGTCTTGCCTGGTTGAAAGAGGGAAAAAAAGAGTAAAAGGCAAACACGAATCTCCGAAGAAGAAGAAGAAGAATTATTCACAAAATGAAACACTTGGAAGAGAAGGATGCATTATCCATTGTTCAATATGTAAACAAGCTGGTCACAACGTAGTTGGGTGTAAGGAAAATCCAAAACAAAGATTGACGGCAAAGGAGAAACCACCAAAGAAGAAATTGAAAACAAACACCTAGTTTTTTTGTTATATTTTAGTCTTGGTTGTAACCTGATTTTCTCAGATTTTGACATGGTCTTTTGATTGTATTACAGGATGTTGCAACTCTTTCTCAATCGCATGAGACTTTTTTACTTACGCAACCAACGCAGACAAGTGACGAGTGATCTATTTCAATTGTTTCTTATATCTTGAATCTATGTTTAATTTAGGATCTGTTTTGAATCATGGGTTTTATTAGGAACCTTAAGTTAAGTGTGTTTCTTCTCTTCTGAATCTCTATTTTTGACGATCTGTTTTGAATCATGCTTATTGTCATTAAGAAATGAATAAGTCTGATGACATGATGAACAATTGTGAGTGTACACTCCCTTTATATAAGTTTCGGAACAAAATCATGAGTCTGCCTTATTTCACTTGAGAATAGGGATGTTATGATGGGTTTGGAAACCCATTTAATAAATGGGTACATTGTTTAAATTTAGACCCATTTAAACCCATTTAAGGAAAAAAAATAAATGGAGTTAAATGAGTTTCCACATTTAGACCCATTAATTAAATGGGTACCCATCTAGCTCATTTATAAAATTTCTCAAAGGATTTTCTTTTTACATTAACAATTAAAATTGGTTTATATATTTCAAAAAAATAGTAAATAAAAGGAAAAATGATTACTAGCTACACCAACTATGAAACAATACATAACCAAATACACGAACTATCAAAATGTCATTCTAACTACACCAACAAACAAATAATGGATAGTGACATACACAGACTAAGAAACACTACATAGCCACACATACGAACTATCAAAATGTCATTCTAACCACACCAACAAATAAATAATGCACAATAACATACACAAAGTATTAAAAATAATATTTTCATAATAAATTTTATATATAGTAATTAAAACTAATATACTTTAGTTTAAGTAAAGAAAAAAATAAAAACACATATATAAAATCCAATTAGTTGTTATGTATGAAAAAATAGTTTTAAAATATATAATAATCTCACATTTTAAACAAAAGAAAAAATAATTCTTAAAAATAATATTTATTTTGACAATTTGAGGCGCTAGGCGGTGCACGAACGCTTAACGCCTAGCCGTATACGCGAACGGAGTAGATAGCATAGATACATATATATATATAGTAAGGAGTGTCGTTTTAAGGTTTTATTTTTGTTTCACAAAAGAGTGTCGTTTTGTATTTCCAATGCATATATTTAGTAGTATTTCCATTGGAAATACAAAACGACACTCTTTTGTGAAACAAAAATAATACCTTAAAACGACACTCTTTATGAAACGGAGGGAGTATGATATATTCTGTAAATATTATTTTTATATAAATATAATATATATATATATGTTATCTACTCCGTTCGCGTATACGGCTAGGCATTAAGCGTTCGTGCACCGCCTAGCGCCTCAAATTGTGAAAATAAATACTATTTTTAAGAATTATATTTTCTTTTGTTTAAAATGTGAGATTATTATCTATTTTAAAACTATTTTTTCATACATAATAACTAATTGAATTTTATATATGTGTTTTTATTTTTTTCTTTACTTAAACTAAAGTATATTAGTTTTAATTACTGTATATAAAATATATTATGTAAATATTATTTTTAATACTTTGTGTATGTTATTGTGCATTATTTATTTGTTGGTGTAGTTAGATGACATTTTGATAGTTCGTATGTGTGGCTATGTAGTCTTTCTTAGTCTGTGTATGTCACTATGCATTATTTGTTTGTTGGTGTAGTTAGAATGACATTTTGATAGTTCGTGTATGTGGTTATGTATTGTTTCATAGTTGGTGTAGCTAGTAATCATTTTTCCTAAATAAAAATAATAAAATCATTACATTTTATACCAAATATTCCCGCGAAAAATGTGTTTCCGCAATTTTCCCGCCAAAACATGATTCCGTAGTTTTCCGCAATTAATACGGTTTCACAAACCAAATAAATATGGTTTCACAAACCCATAATTATGAATTAAATATAATAATTAGTAATTAATTTTGGAAAAAAATCATCACATCTAACTTAAATGGACTTAAATGGGTATTGTAACTTTGGTAAGGTTAAATGGGCAGAGTTATATGGGTCTAAAACTTAAATGCACTTATATGGGTTTTGGGTTAAACGAGATGAGTTTAAATGGGGTGGGTTAGCCCATATTAACATCCCTACTTGAGAATAAAGAGTCAAATCTATTTAGGCATTTCGTCGAACAGTTCATGAGCATCTCGATGAAACTCTATATCTAAAAGATTGATCACATTTCGTAGAACAGAAACACAGAACTTTCCAATAAAACTATAAAATACGTATGACGATCGTAGTAAACATGTCCAAACGAGAGAGAGAGATAGAGAGAGAGAGAGAGAGATATATTTTTTAAACCTTTTCTTCATTGAAAAGGTTTGGTTTTAAGTCCATCACAAACATTTTAGTTCATTTAGAAGGTTGGTTATTGGATTTTTTGGGTCAAATTCGGATCTCTAATCGCAATTTCATAACGAGATTAAACATTTTAAACATGATTTGCACTTAATTATCATATGTGGTTAATTTTGATGAGGTTTTATAAGTAATGTATTGAATAAATTAGATTGTTTGTTGACTTGAATTAGAATGTATGCAAAAATGACGGTTTTCATTGGATAAACTCACTATCGATATCTACTTTCACGAGTTTTATATTTCGAATGATATTTGAAAAAAAACCGATTTTAAGACTTAAATTTTGGATGATTGTTTCATGCAATTTTACAAATCCTCAATCAACAACCAAATATTTGTTAACATCTCTGTCCTCAAAATGTCAACCGACAATATTTTAGTACTAGCGCAGAGAGGGAGTATAAAGAAGGGCTTATTTCCTTGAGTACCACATTTTGGAAAGTCTCCTTCCATTTATACCATAAGACTACAATCTTTACTCCAATACCACTTTTTTGTGGTATGATTTGACAAGTTAGACAAATATGCCCTCTTAGTGTGTTTGTGTGTGTGAGAAGGTTTGTGTGTCAGAAGGAGAGAGAAAAAAGTTTGATAGTATGGAAGCATTAATTGGCGAGAGAGAGAGAGAGAGAAAGAACAGAAAAAGAAGAAAAAAATGAAGGAATAAAAAGTGTGAGAAAAGAGAGAGGAGAGAAATCGAAAAGTATGAGAAAAGTTGTTATCCTTCGATTAATATTATTGCACATGACCCAAGAGAAACATACATCATTCACGTGAGTTCTTTGGTGGACAAGTTTTTCCCTCTCTTATTTGTGAACAAGTCTACGAAGCATTTGGTGGACAAGTTTTCCAGATAGATAGCATTTCCGAACGGATAGATTGAAAATTGTATTTGGTGGTGAACAAGTCTACAAAGCATTTGGTGGATAACTTGTTCGGATATCAAACATTTTGGAACGAGTAGATCAAACGTAGTATTTGGCGAACAAGTTTGTCGGTTAAGCATGTGGTGGACATGTTTTCGGATAGGCATTTGTGGACAAGAATTGTTGTCCACGTTATATTTTTTTAGGAAAATGTTTATAAAATAAAAATGTTTGTAAAGAACTAAAAATTAGAGATTAAGGATAAAGAAAATAAAAAGATAATATAAAAAATTATAAATTAGAGAGAGAGAGAGAGAGAGAGAGAGAGAGAGAGAGAGAGAGAGAGAGAGAGAGAGAGAGAGAGTTGTTTGGTCATTGACTTTATGAATTGTGGTATAGGAAGAAAGATTTAATATTATAGTATAAGAAATGTTTTAATATTGTGGTATAAAAAGAAAGGTGTTTTTGAGAAAGTGGCATTAGAGATAATAAACTCTATAAAGAACCTTATAACATTTGTTACATCTATTGATTCCTTATTATGAGACCAAATATATATACACGGTGTAACTCACGCTGACATGGTATGCGTCTTCTAATTCCAAATTTGATTGGAACTTTTTCTTCTTACATATATTTTGTGTGAATCTTATATGTCATATTTATATATATATAGTATTATGTATAATATATAGGAATCAAATCTTTTAACAAAATGTTAGTTTTCAAATTAAATCCAGTATATTTGATCGAGTTTGCTTACATGTGTAATACTTAAAGTATTGTAATCAAGATTTTTTTTTTTTGGGATTGTGACTCAAATTTGAGATTTTTGTTAGTTTTACCAAAACAAAATTGTTTTTAATTTTGATTATGTACTTCTAAAATATTTTTAAGAATATTTGTTGTGTTAACGTTGACAATTGTTCATACCAACTAGTCTCGTCAACAGAGATTAAAATAGGTTGAAACTTTAATAAGGTAATAATACCAAATACAATTTGGCGAAAATTAGAATCAAATGATATAAGAATTAAATAGCTTTAGAGATAATTTGGAAAACTTAGATATTCTAAAAGTAGAACTTAGGTAAAGGAAGAATATTTGGTCGCAGAAACAACTTTAAATTCAATCTCAACTTTTAAAGTGTCTTTCTTGTCCAAGTAAGAATTTTGAAGTTCAGCTATAGACACAAAGTGCTTCCAACCACCACCCGAGTCTTGTTCTACGATCCACCAGTCAACTGAAAATAAGATATGTAATAAACGCATTGGTTAAGTGAGAATCATGGAAGGCTGGAAGCCGAATAAGTGTATACTTGATTTCATCTCATAAGCTTGAGTTGATTTAAGAAAGCTTAGAAATAATAATTTAAATAGTGGTTTATCACATACGTTTGCGTGTCAAGTGCTTGAATCCAAGTGGGTCTTCAATTTTCACATTTGCTTGCACGTAAATATTTTCATCTTTCTTTAAAATTTCACCATTAGCCAAAAACAGATAAATGGATAACCATTTACTATTTGCTGGAGGGCAATCCTTGGGATACAACTTTAGAACCCTACAAAACATTATTATTCACTTATTAACAATCTTATACACAATCATAAACTTAAAAGAAAAATTTGTTGTATCATATTTCAATGTACTTTTACCATTTCTTTCCTCCCTTTGAAAAGATGTTTGATGTGTGAGGATTCTCTTTTATCTCAAAGAAATTTTTAACAGACCAAGAGAACTTGGGATAAAGAAAATTCTTATCAAAAGAGAGGATTTCCCATTTGGTTGGAGGTGGAGCAATAATGATATCAGCACCAAACTCACAGCGATCTCCATCAAAGAGGTATCCATTTTTACGATCACTGAATTTATTAAGCGCAAGCACTCGTGGCAATCCCCACATTGCTTTTAATGTATTGAACGGCTTTGATTCCACATCTGTATATACATAGACACTTCATAGAGCAAGACAAAAGCAAATATACATGTATAGTCAAAAACATGAACATATATACCTTGAATAGTAAAGTACTTGTTTTCTTTTTTGTTAAAGACAAAGAAACGGAGATCGGCATACACCTCACTTGGTGCCGTAGACATCAGGCTTGTGATATCTATTTCAACATACATTGAAATAAACCCGTTTCCATTGTCCTTGTCATTCCCTTTTGGGTATATGATTAGTCTCCTGGAGTTTTTACAAACAACATTGAATGAGACAATACATCATTTATAACAATTAATGAAAGGGAAATAAAAAAGATCAATTATTTTGTTAATGAATGATGAGGAAGATTTAAATCAAAGGGACTTGTGATCACATAAGTGAATATGCTTTAGGTACCATTTGTAATCACCGGAGGAGAAACGTCGGGACTGGTATTTGCCATCAGAATGGAGAGTTGAGCTTTCGAGTTCGGAGAGATTTCTGACTTTGATGGAGTAGGAAGAAGGAGGACGTTCTCTCCAACTATGAAGAGTTGTCGAAGATATGTTTGAACACATTATTGTACCTTTTTTTCTTTACAAAATTGCTTTAACACTAGAGATTTGGGAGTTTGTTTATATAGAGGGTAGAGAGAGAGGAGATCAAGCCTTGGTTGAGATATCTTATATATAAAAAGATGTCCATGAATCTCCATCTTTGTGTCACGTGGTCGCCTGAAAATGTGACACATGTACTTTAATATTTTCCTCATTCATTACTTACATATTTTTTTCCTTTATTTTTTTTGTCAACCCTCTTCATATTCTCTACTATTAATTAAAATTTTCCTCATCAATATATGAAATTAAGTTAAGCTTATTAAACTTTCTAATTACACTACATATTTTGTTAATGTTTTGTGAGTTTATTATCTAAACAGTTAGATATTTTCAAAACTTATATATATTCTAAATTACTTACATCTTTTTTCCTTGTCTTTCTTTTCCAAGATTTTTGATATTCTTTCCTATAATAAAAATTTTCTTCATCAATATATGAAATTAAGTTGAGCTTATTAATTAAACTTTCTAATAATACTACGGATTTGGTTGATATTTTGGGAGTTTATTATCTCAACAATTATATATTTTCAAAATTTTAATTTGTTCTAAACTAATTACATAGCATTTGAAAAAGAATATAACACATGTCCTTTAATATTAGTTTCATTCATTACTTACATCTTTCTTCCCTTGCGTCTTTTTTTTACCTTCTTGATATTCATATTCCCTCCTATAATTAACATTTTCCTCATCAATATATGGAATTAACTTGAGCTTATTAAAATTTCTAGATACACTACGGAGTTTTGGGAGTTTATTATCTCAACACATTGTCAAAACTTATATCTTTTCTAAATTAATTACATAGCATTTGAAAAAGAATATATGTATATATATATATATATATAATATGTGTCCTTTAATATTTCCCTCATTCATTACTTACATCTTTCTTTCTTTCTTTGCCTTTTTCTTTTTCCAAACTTTTTCATATTCCCTCCTATAATTAACATTTTCTTCATCAATATATATATATATATATGAAATTTAGTTGACCGTATTAAACTTTCTAATTACACTATGGATTTGGTTGATGTTTTGGGAGTTTATAATCTTAAAGTCTTAAATATTTTCAAAACTTATAAATTTCTGAATTAATTACATAGCATTTGAAAAAGAATATATATATATATATATATATATATATATATAACACGTTTCCTTTAATATTTTCCTCATTCATTACTTACATCTTTCTTCCCTTGCTTTTTTTACCAACACTCTTCATATTCCCTCCTATAATTAACATTTTCCTCATCAATATAGGAAATTAAGATGAGCTTATTAGACATTCTAATTACACTACGGATTTTGTCGGTGTTTCAAAACCTCTACCTTTTCTAAGTTATATATATATATAATATGTGTCCTTCAACATTTTCCGTATTCATTACTTACATCTTTCTTCTCTTGTCTTTTTCATTTTTTCCAAGCTTTTTCATATTCCCTCCTATAATTAACATTTTCTGCATCAATATATAAAATTAACTTGAGCTTAATAAACTTCTAATTACATTACGGATTTGGTTGATGTTTTGGGAGTTTATTATCTCAGCACTTAAATATTTTTAAAAAATATTTTTTTACATTGGAATCTATATATACAAATATATATCTGTTTGTAAAAAATACTTGGGAAGAAGAGTACCACACATTTTGTGGTAAATTAAAAATATGTTCATCATTGCGATAAAATGTTGGTTCATGGAGACAGTGTAAGATCACAGATAGAAATATAAGTATTGTATAGTCTTTTTTTAGTGATTTTTTTTGTTTCATCGTATGTTATAAACTAGGTCCTTTTTACTTTAAGTGTTTACCAAGAAGAAAAAAGGTGCAAGAAAATTTATATTTTTTATGCTATATTGTTTAGAAAAGAAATTATGAATTAAACTTAGAAGACAAAGAATTTCGATGCTATAATTTTATAGACGAAACTATGTTTAAAACTTAATATTTTCCGAAATGTTAAGAATACAAACTACTTATATTTAAAAAATTGTTTTGGTTTTCTGAGAGACTTTCGATGTCACAATACGTATTTACTCTCGTATATGCAAGGGTGGGCCTATATATAAGGTTGTGGGGTCAACTGACCCCACATAAATTAAAAAAAAAAATTAGTATACATTTTTTAGATTTTAATAATTTTTATTCTTTTGAACACACTAAACCAAAACAAAATTGGCCCATTATGTATTGACTTATTTTGGATAGCCCATTGAAAATAGTATTTTAGTGAAACACAAAAAATAAAGCCCAATTTTTACTTAATTCATTTTTTCTAACAAAAAAAACTAATCAACAAACTTTTTAATTAATAAAGTGTGGGATTTTTCATCTTTTCCCATTTAGCTTCTCTTCTTCATCTTTATTCAAGTAAGTCCCTTTTAGTTTATGTTATTATGTATCGATATATTTTTGGGGGAATTGCTAAAACTAGACCCAAAATTGAGTTTGAATGCAAAACTAGACCCCAAATTGAAACACATGCAAAACTAGACTAAAAGGGTAGGAAAAAATTACATTAACCCCCTTATTTGCAAAAAAAAAAAAAAAACAGAAACTGCATTTACGTGGAGGAGACTTCATGAACGAAGTCTCACAGTAGACTTCGTCCATGACATCCATGAAATTTGAACCGTAATTAAACCAAAAATTTAAATTAAAAAATAATAAAAAATAATTTCAATGTAATTTTTTTTCAGAAAATAAGATTATTCAAATATGAACTTTATAAATTAAAATTTTAGAAACTTTCATAAAATTAAAGCATGTAAGGTTTATTATGTTTTAAAAAATCATAAACAGTCGCAGACTTCCCTAACGAAGTCTGCTACCGTAATTAAATCTTAATTTTGAATTAAAAAATTATAAAAAATTATAAAGAAAATCTTAATCTTAATCTCTCTCAATCTCTCAAAAACGGCAGAGCACTCCCTCTCTCTCTCTCTCTCTCTCTCAAACCTCTGTAAAATAGCAGGATCTCTTCACCTTCATTGTCACTCCATCGTATCGTCGTCAGTAAGACGTTGCTTTTATTATTTTTTCTTCGTTTTTGTCGCTATTAATCTCTCCTCAAAAGTGTTATTTTCTCCATCCTCAGATCTGACTAACCACTCGCTCATTATAACTGTATTTTTTACCATCGTCTTCATCCTACAAACTTATGTTTTTATGCTTGTTACAGATCTGAGGCGTAACACCACCAGAAAATAGTTAAGTTTGTTAATTCTTTAGATTCATACAACAATTTATGTTCCAAACAAAAATTAAGATTTGAATCTTTTATTGTATGTGCGTTATGATTTGTTTTTCTGGAATTTCATCTAGTGGATTCATTATGAATTTCAAGTCTAAAATAATTTTGTTTGTTTGTATATGAGTTTTCGTTTTTTACTTTATTTTTACAGATCTAGATTTACACTGAGACTTCACACCAAGAATTCATTTTGAGACTTCACACCCAGACTTCACTGTGAGACTTCACAACCATACTTCACTTTGAGACTTCACACCCAGACTTCACTTTGAGACTTCACTGTGATACTTCACAACCAGACTTCACTTTGAGACTTCACACCTAGACTTCAGTGTGAGACTTCACACCTAGACTTCAGTGTGAGACTTCACACCTAGACTTCACTTTGAGAATTCACACCCAGACTTCACTTTGAGACTTCACACCCAGACTTCAGTGTGAGACTTCACAACAAAACTTCACTGTGAGACTTCACACCCAGACTTCACACCCAGACTTTAGTGTGAGACTTCACAACCAGACTTCACTGTGAGACTTCACTGTGAGACTTCACACCTATACTTCACTGTGAGACTTCACACCCAGACTTCATTGTGAGACTTCACACTCAGACTTCACAGTGAGACTTCACAACGAGACTTCACAGTGAGACTTCACACCGAGACGGTTCTAGGCTCCCGTAGCAATTAATTCTTACATATAATATTGTAGATGTAAACCAAACAATTTTAATCCTCCTTCTTGGATTATAAATCTCTTGTACAATGATATTTCCGATTAATAAAAGTTATATTGACAAAGAAAGTACTTCTTGCGAAACCTATTAAATTAATTATCAAATCTTAATTTAATAAAAATAAAGTTGCAAATTCCTTAGCGAGAATTTTGTTCTTGCTCATCTGAAATGCAAAGTGGAACAAAAAAAAGTCATAATTAGCTAGGAGACTTGAAAGGTGAAGTCTCGCAATAAATAACTACTAGAAACTAATAAAATTGGTTTAAGACCGAATATAACACATTGAGATGTGAAATTCATACATAAACAACAACAATAACTAATACATATGAAAACAATTAAAATCTCAAAAATATAAAATAAATATGATACAAATACATTTTTTTAAAATGTTAGTGCAAGAGACTTCTCAAACGAAGTCTCCGGACAGACTTCCTCAGTGAAGTCTAAATCTTATAAGCTAAATACCTAATAAGCTAACAAAAATAATTTAAAAATAATTATACGATAAAAATAGTTCAAATTTATAAAACATCAAAAGCAATACGTAACACACATGTTAGGACAAGAAAATAAAAATAACTAATTACAAATAAGCTAAAATTTCATTTTTACTAAAACTATCATTTGAGACTTCTCAGATGAAGTCTCCCAACAGACTTCTAAGATGAAATCTACTAAACAATTCAGAGGAGACTTCGCCTGAGAAGTCTGAAAGTAGGGGTCTAGTTTTGCAATTGACCAGATTTTGACTTTTTAAGGAGACTTTACAGGCGAAGTCTCCTACACAATGAGACTTCGTCTGAGAAGTCTATACCCATTGGGTTCTAGTTTTGCAATTGACCACAACTTTGACTTTTTCATTAGACTTAATCTGGAAAGTCTCATCAGTATGAGACTTCGCCTGTGAAGTTTATTACGTAATGAGACTTCCATGATGAAGTATTTTTGCCTTTGGAGACTTCTCCGGCGAAGTCTACCCATAAAGTAGGGTCTAGTTTTACAATTGACTAGAGTTTGACTTTCACATGAGACTTCGCCTGAGAAGTCTGAGTAGAAAAAGGGTTACTTTTGCAATTGACCAAAATTTTTGATTTTTTTAATTCCAGATTTTTTGATTGTTGTATACTTCATCTGATAAGTCTATCAATAGTCAATGTTTCAAAATTTCGGTCAAATGCAAAAGTAACCCCCTTTTCACGCAGACTTCTCAAGTGAAGTCTTGATAAAAAAATCTTTGTTCAGGTCAATTGCAAAACTAACCCTCTTTTTTTGCAGACTTCACAGGAGAAGTCTAAAATAAAAGTCAAACTTACAGTCAATTACAAATTAATCTCATGTACACAGACTTCATATGTGAAGCGTTATTATGCATGAATCTTAGTAAATCGCAAGATCTAAGGATGGTGAATTTTGAGAAAGAGATTTTAGAGTTTAATGGTTGAAGTGAGAGAGAATAAGAGAGGAAATCGAGAGAATAGAGCTTTAACTTAATTATAGAGCTTTAACATCTCTTAATTCAGTTAGTTGAAGCATTTAAAGCTCAATTTTTGTTGGTAAGACAAGATCCATCTCCATCTTGCAGTGATTTAGACAATTTATCATGGGATCATGTCGATCGAAAAAGAATAGCAGATTATCATCCAAATCAAAGAAATGAGATAATTTGCAAATATTTGGTTAGAGGTCCTTGCTAATCTCGAGGTCATAGTTTTGAACAAATAGCAATATGAGGTGTATTGAGGCGTTTTAACGTAACTTGGTTTGATATGTTTCAAAGCTGGCTAGAGTATAGTGTGAAGAAAGAAGCATCTTTTTGTTTGTGTTGTTATTTGTTCAGAGATAATGTTGATAAGAGCGGAAGAAATGATTAATTGAGCATTGAAGGTTTTTCTTGCTGGAATAAGTTTGATAGAATTTCAGGACATGCGATAAGTAATTTCCATAAAATTGCAGTGATGAAGTGTGAAAACTTGATGAACCAAAGTCATTCTATCAAGCATGCTTTGCAAAAGATGATATTACGAAGAATGAGTATCGAGTTCGATTAAATGCTTTAATTGATGCTTCTGTATACTTATTGTGACAAGGGTTAGCTTTTCGTGGTCATGATGACTCGGAACAGTCTGCTAATAGAGGAAATTTTGTGGAGCTCTTGAAATAGAATTGCTGAACAAAACGAAGTCGTGAGTAAGGTTGTTTTAGAAAATCTTCCTACGAATCAAATGAGATTCAGGAAGATAAAGTGAACTATTTTGCAGAAGACGTTTTCAAATCTGTTATCGAAGAAACTGATCATGATGTTTTTGGCTTATTGGTGGATGAATCAGCTGATGTTTCTGATAAAGAAGAAATGGCGGTAGTCTTTCGTTTAAAGTGGGATGGTCAAAGAAAGATTCATGAGTATAACGCATGTGAGTGATACATCTTCAACATCTTTGAAAGCTGCGATTGATTCTTTGTATGCAAAATATGGTTTGAGCATTAAGAAGGTGAGAGGACAAGGTTAAGATGGAGCAAGTAATATGAGAGGTGAGTTCAATGGGTTAAGGTCATTAATTTCAAGGGCTAACTTCATTATACTACATATACTTAAGCACCCCATATTCTATACTTTTCACTTCATTATAAACTCCCCAAATATTTTTACTCTTCTCTATACATCATAAACTTATAAACCTCATCAAAATTAACCACATATGATAGTTAAGTGCAAATAATGTTTCAAACGTAGAACAAGACTCTGGTGAACAATTTTCTACAGCTGGATGATTTGTTTATTTTAATAAATAATGAGAAAATTGTTATGGAAATATGCAATTTGAAAGTTGTTGAAGTAATTACAATGACATCAACTCCAACAAAGGGTTACTCGCTTTCAACTATTTATATATTACACAATACAAGTGCCTTACAATTTATTTATTAAAACAAAAAAAAACATTAAAACTAAAATTAATTCTCAAAATTTTATATTATGAGTAAGACCAAACCATTAACTTTTAAATCTATCTAATATGTATTCATATATTTTTTTCTTTCATATTTTTTTTGTTGTATTTTTATCATTTCATTTTTAATTATATTTGAGACATGTTATTTTTATAAATTGATGTTTTCTTTTAATAAAATATAATAATATAAAAGTGTGTGAATTATTAGTTTCAAATTGTTTTTGTTTTAATAAATAAATTGTGGGGCACTTGTATTGAGTAATATGTAAATATTTGAAATTTTTAAACCGATCAAAATAACTAAAGTGGTAAAATAGTTTGAAATGCACTCATTAAATGCATAAGATAACAAGTTCAAATCCTCTTATTAACATTTTGAACCCACTAAATTTTTTGTTGGATCCACTCATGCTAATGTGTACGCTGATGTGGACACCATAAATGGAGAGAAAACTTTCCCATTATATATAGAGAAAATCCCATAAAAAACCTCTAAGTTGCGAATAATTTCCTACTTAAACCTTCAACTTTTTTTGTTCCTTAAAACCTTGAACTATTGAATTTTTCCAGAAAAAACCTTCAACTCTTAATACTTGTGCCCGAGGTTAAGTTGACTAACGGTCAACGATGAACAGTAACGTTGACCGTTAGTCAATTTTTTTTTTTTTTTTTAACAACTTATCATTTTGATTGATTAGTGTAAGTAGGGTAAAAATATTTAGCTAGCTATGACGGTGGTAAAAGATAGGTCGTAAACAAATTTTGATTGAAGCGGGTTATGCGGGTATGGGTTGTGGAGAAGACATTGTGGGTGCGAGTCGTGATATCTGAAAAAGAGGGTTATATAAACCCGCATCACTATTAAAACAAAATTCGACCCAAGTCAATTGAAAACATTAAAATCCAGTCCAAAATCTTATTTTTATGTTTTTATTTAATACAATAAAATAGAAAAAAAAACTTAATTTTTTTTTGTAGTTTTCTTTCTCCAATAAAGCAACAACTTAAACTTAATTTGGAGCATAAGTCTATTAGATAGAAAATTCTTATTTATATTAAAAAAAATTTTAATTATGTTTTGACTCCAATAGCGGATAACCCGCTTCACTGAAAATTTGTTTACGACCTAAATATTTGTAGCGGATAACCCGTGAAGGCTAGCTAAATATTTTAATGTTTTCGGCTGACTTGGGCCAAATTTTTTTTTTAATTAGTTATGCGGGTTTATATAACACTCTTTTTCAGATATTGCGACCCGCATCCGCAATGCCTTCTCCACAACCCGCATCCGCAATGCCTTCTCCACAACCCGCACCCGCATAACCCGCTTCACTCAAAATTTGTTTACGACCTATGTATTACCACCGTCATGGCTAGCTAAATATTTGTAGCCTACTTACACTAATCAATCAAAATGATAAGTTGTTAAAAAAAAAAAAAAAGTTGACTAACGGTCAACGTTACTGTTCATCGTTGACCGTTAGTCAACTTAACCTTGGGCACAAGTATTAAGAGTTGAAGGTTTTTTCTGAGAAAATTCAATAGTTCAAAGTTTTAACTGGGAACAAAAAAAATTAAAAGTTTAAGTTGGGAATCATTCGCAGCTTGGAGGTTTTTATGGGATTTTCCCTTATATATATTAGGGAAAAATCCAGGCTACGCCCGGTAAAACATTTGACAATTTATATAATTTTGTTTTAAATTCTTTGGTCTAAATAAAAAAAATTCAGATGATATCTTACATTTTTACCAGGAAAAACGAGTACTACTACTTGAATATAACACCCATTCTGGAATCTTAAACTCTAGTTTCGATTTTTGTAACAAAATCATGTCCTTGTTATGTGCTAAATCAGTATGTTTTGATTTTTATCTTTATTCACAATGAAGAATGAGAAACATATTACAATTTCTGTAAACTAAGACTGCATACCACTAAGAATTCATAATTTTAGGAACACAAAATAAAAATAAAATAGAAAACAAATCAAAATTTTGAACATGTATCAACTAAAATCAGAAAATCTAATTTGAAACTTGTCATAATTGTAGCAAACCAAAATACAATTTTTTAATTTAATTTAATTTTCCGTAGTTAAAATCGCTAACACCTTCTTTTATATGTTAAGCTTGTCGTAAGATAGTTTTTGGGTTATGATCAACTCAGATATATCTTATTTTAAACTATGTGTGGACCTTATACTCAAGCTCTGAACTTTCTCCTCATAGATGTTTCCTACTTTAGTGTTACATTTAATGTGGCAATTAATTCATAAGCGTTGTAATTTTTTTTAGTTTGCTAGTATATGGAAACATTATGTGATTTTGTATTTTACATTACAACAAAAATACATGTATGGTATTATTAATATCTTTTCTATATCTATAATTTTTTTGTAATTAATATTAAGATGTTAAAATTTTGCTTTTCTAATATATCACTATTATTGACTATAGTACTTTTAATTTATATTTATCTTGTAATTTATTATCAAGTTATCTTTACTCGTTATTTTTTCAGCTTTTATATTCTTCTCTTTTTCATTTATTTTTTACTTCTTCGTGTTCCAATGTATCATCCATCATTTATATTTCCATATGTTTTAAACATATCAAGTTACATTTTAAATATTTTCAATTATATTTATTTATAAAACTTGTAACAAAAAAAATCTTAAATATTAATTATTTTAATAGTAATAATTCTTGATGCAATCACTAATAAAAAATAGTTCAAAAAATAGCCAAGGTTTCACAAAAAAAATCACTAAACAATTTAATTAAATTATGGCAAAACAGTATTCTGTATTAAAAATTTTGTAAAAATTATGAGAAAAACATAAATATTTTTAATCAAAATTTTGGGGAAAAAATGATTTACCTTTTAATATTTATTAAAACATATGATATTTCATATGTATTAAAACATTGTCTCAAGGCGTCAACAGATTTGTTGTGAGGAGGGATACTTACACCATACTATGATACATATAAAAACACATTGATAAACCATGGAGATAAATATAATTTAGTTGTAATAGGTTTTTCATATTTTCATACTGCACCAACACTTGATTAAAACAATTTGTCTCCGACGATCGATTTTACAGAAGAAAGGATTATCACAAAATTCATAAATGTACAAGCTACATGTACAGTTGGGAACTATTTGATTGTTACCAAAAGACCAACGACTCTTCTTTCTCCATCTTATTTTGAGATCATGAGGTTTAGACTGGAAAATGTTAGAGGAAGTGATATAGTGAGTATACTTCCGAAGAAAAACATCTCACACAAATATACTTGTACAAGTAAAATAGGAATCATATATCATTTCGGATTTTCAATATTGAAGTGACTTTGTTTGTGGTTACAAATAGCCTAAGTTTTAGTACACAACACTAACGTTTAGGTTAGAAAATAGAGAAAATAGTAGAAGATCAGAATCAATGAAACTATTCATAAAGTGTTCGAGAAACAATAGATATGAAACTCTCTTATGTCTACTTACAATCTATTTTGTCTTCTAGAGAAGCATTGGGGTGGAAAACATTGAGTGATATTACAAAGTCCCCAAATCGATGACTCATTTTCGTTTAACATCAAACATATCAAATATCTGCAAGGAAACATGACATTTTAGTTTGATGGACGTATTATACTATCTATTAACCAAGAGGTATTGGTTCAAATCACTCTTCGAGGAGACCAAATTTGTAAAAGCATGAGGAACTCAGAATTTACCCTATTAGCACATATATTCTCCCTCTTCCGGCTCTTGAACAATGCAAGTTGAAGCTCCTTCTGCATACAAGTGAAGCGAGATTTGAAAAACAACATACATACAGTGGGCTATGAAAGCCGCATCATATTTCAAAATCAAAGCAGTCAAGAAAATAAGTCTAAATCAAGTCAAACATTAAGGGTTGCGATACATTGAATTGATGCAATGTGGAACAGACAGATCAGCATGGAAGAATAAACAAATGCTCAAACAAAAGTCAACAAAGTTGGAAAAAATTTGTTGATGAACAGCGTAAAGAACAAAAAGATACTACGATGAGGTCATGAAAGATCCAAATTGGGTCAAAAGAAACAAACTTTGTCAAATCTTTGTACCTTGTTTATCAGACCGTTATCAACAACCGAACTGCTTATGCTCTTGAACAGCTCAAATTAACAATGCTTCAACTTCACTTACATTAAATGGAAAATTGAAAAAAAAAAAAACAACACTGCGAGATCAAAAACAAAGTACCAGGAAAAAAACAAAAGAAATGAATCCACTTTAATCTTTTTAAAAATTTCAGATAGGTAAAGACCTCAAAACCGAAAGCTAATAAACTTCAAACCCATATGTAAGTTAATAGAGAAAAAGGATGGATCATATGATATAGATGATGATTCTTGTATCAAAAAACAAATGAACATGCTTTCTTGTATCGATTATTGTTTGCATGTGTCTTGTTCTTGTTTGCTTGAATCTGCTTCTCCTCAAGTCGATTCTTATTGTTGTTTGTTTACCATCAATATAGCAATTTGTGTTGTTCATAAAGTCCATTAGTCTTGTTCTGTGTTGTTGACTTGTTTCATTCCTTATATATCTGATCAAGTATGTATCTCATCAGAACTTGATGAGATACATGCTTGTTCAGATTTTTAAGGTTTTGTTCAGTATCTCTCTTGAGTTTTGGCATTATTCCTATAATTCTAACTATGTTTTGTGTAAAACTTTTTTTTTTGCTGTGAGATGGATTCATCATCTGCCCCAGAAGAACAGGAAGTGAACAATGAGAGTCAAAGCAATCAGCAAATAGAAGAGGGTACGAGTTCTCCGAAAAGAAAAAGGAAAGAGGCTCCAGGGAGAAGTGCATCTAGTTCTAAGGCAAAGAAATCAGCTCCTGTAACAAGATCTCTAGTGTGGAAGCATTTTACAAGATTCCCCGATGAGAAAGATAAATGCAAATGTAAGTACTGTGCCAGATTCCAACATCTTCTAGGACTTCAAATCTGACAAAGCACCTAGATAGTTGCAAGCCGTATAAGGTATTTAAAGAATCTTCACAAACTGTCATCACTACTGATGGTGATACTCTGAAGTTTGGAAGAGTGATTGTGGAAGTTTTTAGAGAAGCAAGTAATGAGATGCTTGTGTTAGGTGAGCTGCCTCTTGCATTCATAGAAAGTGTGGCTTGGAGACACTTTTGCAGCAAAGTCAAGCTCTAGAAACATCACTCTAGAAGAACAGCCACTACAGATATTGTCAGTATGTTTGTTGGTAGGAAGGCATCTATGAAGAGTTGGTTTGCTAACAGTAAGCACAGGGTGCCATTGACCACTTACATTTGGGTTGCTCCAACAACAAGTGTGAGCTACATGGTAATAACAATGCATTTCGTTGATATGAAATGGCATTTGAGAAAGTTGATAATTGGTTTCAAGCATATAACTGATCATAGAGGAGCAACCATTTCTAGGTGTTGTTAGAGTGTTTGGCTGATTGGGGTATTGAGAAGTTGTTCACCATCAGTGTGGAAAATGCAACTGCAAACACCTCTGCTTTATAGAAATTTCAGAGAGCAATCAGTTTATTGGGGAATCATGCCTTGATACTAAAAGGAGAATTTATAAACATGAGGTGTTGTGCTCACATTATCAACTTGGTGTTTAGTGATGGTTTATATGAGGTGGATGCAAATATCCAAGCTATTAGAAATGCAATCCTATATTTCAAAGCTAGTACAAAAACAATGGAAGCATTTGACGCAAGGGTTGAATCAGAGAATATTGCTAGGGGCAACCTACCTTTAGACTGCAAAACAAGGTGGAATTCAACGCATCGAATGCTCACAAAAGCTATTAAGTTTAGATATGCATTTGACATAATGGAAGCTGAAGATAAATTGTACAATGACTACTTTCTAGAAGTAGAAAATGGGAAAAAAAAAAGACAAGGGCCGCTTGCTAAAGCTGATTGGCCTGCCATTGAGAAACTGGTAAGCTTTATGCGCCTTTTTCTATAATTCTACCTTGGTTGTCTCATTCTACCAGTGTCAATTCTTATAAAACCTATGGAGATATTGTGACTATAGAGAAAAACTTGATAGCTTTGGGTAATAGTCTAGATAAAGATTTGAGTGTGAAAGTAAATAATATGCGGGATAAGTTTGATATGTATTGGGATGGAATCAATAATATCAACAAGCTTCTGATTATTGCTAGTGTATTTGATCCACAGAACAATATGTATTTTGCTCAGCTGTGCTTTGAGGAATTATATGGACATGATAGTTCTCAAGCTAAAATCATGTATGAGTTGGTTTATAATGTGTTGGTGTTTCTGTTTAAGGATTATAGTTCTATTAACACAAAGGCACCCATTGAGACTGAGGCACCTACTATTTGTTATGGAAACACCTTTGGTAGTCAGAATGTTGATGCTGATTTAGGAATGGAATGTATAGTTGATGGTATTAGGCTTGCGAGTCTAGATTTAAAGTATAAATCAATGCTTAATGAGAAAGGCCTTGAAGATGCATGAGATGAGTTAAATATATACTTGAAAGACAAAGTTGAGAACCAGACGACTACTTTGTTTGGAGATTCATTTGATTTATTGTCTTGGTGGAAGGTCAATTGTGGAAGTATCTTATGTGGCTTCTGAATCAACTTTTAGTACAAGTGGAAGAATTATAGAACCAAGCAGAAGCTGTTTAAGTCACAACACGATTGAGCTACTCATGTGTATAGAGCAGTGGATGAAGAAAGAGATGAAACTAAAAGACAGTGGTGTTCTTTCAAATGCAGAACTGCTTGCATAAATTAAGATGCAAGACAGTATTTAGAAAGGTACTTTTGATCATTCTCACATTATAATTTTGTTAGTTTCAATACTTGTTATATAACCTTTATACCTTTGTTTAATGATTATCTTTCGGAGTTTGATATTCAACTCAACAATCCAGCTTTTGATTAGAGTGTATACGACTTCTGATAAGTGTAAGTGATTTTGGTTTGAACTTTGAACTTTGGATGCATCTTCACACATTTACGAGTTTCTAATCAAATTTGTTTTTATTGAAACAGGTGATCAAGGTTCAAGGATGAATATCTGATTCCTCATTTCCTCTAATCTTCACAGATCTATGTTTGAACTTAGTTATCAGTTTTATGTTTGAACTTATTTTTCTAATTCTCGTTTGTTATGAACTATAAAAATGGTATTTTGGTGTTTATTTGTTATGTGAAAACAATGTTTTTGAATGATTTTGGGGTTATGTTTTGATTAGTTTTCAGTTTTTATTACGGATACATATATAGGATTTTTGGGTATTTGGTTATTTTCGGGTAAAAGTAACCAAAACCGAATGGTAACCAATTAATTTAGGGTTTTAAGGGGTGATTGGTAAGCATTTTTAAAATATTGCCTTTACACTTTTACTTTAAGAAAATGGCTGTAAAGAATTTTATTTAAAGTGTGACTTTTGAAAAATTTAAAGTCATGAATTGTTGGCATTTAAAAAACATAACGTATCATGAACAAAAAATTTAAAAACAGGCTGTGAGAAAATTTAGGAGACTTTTAAATAATTAAAGTGTGATTGGCAAAACTCGGGTTGTCGGGGTGTATCCTCTGGAAAGTATGTGTTAAGTCTGTATACACACGGTTTTTCAAACTGAATGTTTAGCCACATTTTTAACTTAATTGGAGTTGTATCCCCATAGAAAAGTTTAAATTGATGTAAAACTCCATCTTGTTGACTTTTTGGTTGACTTTGACGGAAAAATATGACGGATGTTACTGTGCTGCTGACGTGGCGTCACTGTGCAGTTGACCAGGTGCCACTGTGTAGCTGACGTGGCAAATAAAACTAAAAACATTTGTAGCTAGCTAGACTTGAACCTGGATAGGAAAGCTCCATGGTAAAACACACTAACAACTAGGACACGTTAATATTTTGAATTATTAGTGACAAAACTTAAATATATCTTAGTCAGTCTGTTTTTTTATACAAAAATAAAATTCACCATCAGAGACCTCAAAAATCCGTCGGGAATTTCAAAAATCCATCGGGAATTTCAAAAATTTCCGACGGATTTCTGAAATTTCCGGCAGATTTTCAAAATTTCCTATGGATTTCTGAAATTTCCTAAAGATTTCCGAAATTTCGGAAATTTCGGAAATTTCCGAAATTCCCGACGGAATTCCAAACTGACTATTCTCAAAATTTAAATAGTCAGAAATATTTGTCGGAAATTAGAACTAACTTTTTTGAGGTCTCGGATGGTAAATTCTATTTTTGTATAAAAAAAGACAGACTGACTAAGATATATTAAAGTTTTGTCACTAATAACTCAAAATATTAACATGTCCTAGTGGTTAGTGTGTTTTACCATAGAACTTTCCCACCCAGGTTCGAATCTAGCTAACTACAAATGTTTTTAGTTTTATTTGCCACGTAAGCAGCACAATAACGTCTGAATTCCGTCGGAGTCAACAAGGGGGGTGATTGGTGGTTTTAAGACTTTTACTTTTTTTTTAAAGTCTTCAAAGTCTGATTTTTGCCAATCACACTTAAATTATTTAAAAGACTTAAAAGCCTCCGAATTTTTCTCAAAACCTGTTTTTAAAATTTTTGTTCATGATACGTTAGTTTTTTTAAAAGCCAACAATTCATGACTTTAAACTTTTAAAAGTCACTTAAAATAAAATTGTTTACAACCATTTTTTAAAAGTAAAAATGCGAAGCCAATATTGGGCTGTCGGGGTGTATCCCCCTATATATGCGTTAAGCCAATATATCTTAGTCCAAAATATTCGTCGGAAATTGGAACTAACTTTTTTGAGGTCTCGGATGATGAATTCTATTTTTGTATAAAAAAAGACAGACTGACTAAGATATATTAAAGTTTTATCACTAATAACTCAAAATATTAACGTGTCTTAGTGGATAGTGTGTTTTATCATGGAGCTTTCCCGCCTAGATTCGAGTCTAGCTAACATTAGCTGCACAGTAGCGCCATGTAAGCAGCACAGTAACATCCGTTAAGTAATTCCATCGGAGTCAACAAAATGGGTTTTATACACCCCGACGGCCTGCAAAACTCTGACTTCTAAGACTTTTAAAAAAAGAAAAAACCTTAAGTCTCCACCAATCACCCCCTTAATCGGTTATGAACAAGAAGATAAAAACCGACCCGAACCGAACATTACCCGACCCGGAACCAAACTGAAATTTATAAATACCGGTATGGGTCCAAAATCCCAAAGTCTAAAATACTCGAACCCGAATAGACCCGACCCGAACCCGAACGGGTACTTGAATGCCCAGAGCTACTGCAAATCATCAAAAACATCTTTTTAGAATCTACACATATTCCATGGAAACAAAACATGAAAGAGAGACGAATAATGCCATTTCAATAGAAACATATCATCAAATAAACTCTGTGGAACGTAAAATTGACAACAGTTTAGAAGAATCTCTCAACAACTTGCTCAAATTTTTATAGCATCAAATATGAAAGAAGATAAAAAGTTCTTCGAATCCATAACATAGATATACATAAGTGGAATCAAAACTATACCAAAAAATAAAATAAAAATACGATTCGAAACCAGAAGATCAATGTAGGCAAATCAAGAATTCCGAACCCATATATCAAATTAAACCACGAAATTCGTAAAAAAAAGTAACGATAACGTCACCACAACAATGACGGAAACAAAACCATATAGAACAGCGAGGATATGGATGATACGATCCTATCACATCGGAGATTCGTTCACATCCGACTACCAATTCGTAGCCTCCTTCAGAGTAAGCGCTATGATAGTTGCCGCCGAAGAAGAAGATGACGACAAAATCCCCGACGTAGATGACATCATTCACAAGCCGCCGCTTCTCATCTACGGAAAAAACCACACAATATTGAGATTCTTTTTAGACTTAGTTCCTTCAGTAACGAAAAAAGAATCGATCAAATCACTTCTCCTGTCTCCTTCTCCTTCTCCTTCTTCTGTTTAAGGTTTTTTTTTTCTTTTTCACCAGAAGAACAATCAGAATCAAAAGATATAGAAGTGAATTGAACTGAGAAAGGAGAAAACCTTTAATAAGAAAACATACCTAGAAAATGGCTGAATCCAAAAGGGTTTTTCACAGAGGAAGAGAAATTGCAAGAAGATTGAACGGTTTCGGTGGATTGGCATCTCCAATGTTGATGAGATTCTCCTAAGATCGGCACTCAAGTTGAGGAAAGGGGATAGGCCTTGCTACTATGAAACCATGAAGCTTCAAAGACAAGGGATGTGGATTGAATGGTCACACAGAAGCTGCAGAATGACTTCTGATTTACCTAGATTGATTCTCAGGATATTACACACCAAAGAAATCGAAATTGTTTGCTGGATATTACACACTAACAATGATCTAACTTGAAAGAGTTTTTGATAAAAAGATAGATCAGTGTTTACAAGGGGAGCCATGAAATTATAAAGGAAGAAGAAAAAGACAAGTCTTGGAAACACACTCAAGACTGCCTTGGAAACAAACAGAAGTAAAAACAGAGTTTGAACTTGAAAAATAACTCCTCCCCTTCTAAAATTCGAATTCTCCTTTTGGGCTGGGCTGGAATCAACAAAATGGGTGATTTGAAAGTAATCCAAATGTCTCATTAAAAACCTTACTTTGGAAAACCCATTGGGACAAAACCAAAGATAAGGGAAAAATAGTACAAATGGATCACTTGCCTATTTGTTAATTTTCTTGGACCTGTATCAAAACCAATGTGGTTTGAATGACACCTTCTCCTTCCTGGTCCAAGAGGTCTGATTGCTTCCAAAAATTTTTAAGCATTCCTCCTATTGATTCACTGAATATTTTGGCTCTAGAACGAGTCATTGGTTCTTCTGGTGCAGCCAAAGCATCATCAGCTACAAGCTCATCCTCAGCTACAAGCTTATCCCCCTCTGGTCCATGCTCCACGTCCTTAGTGCTACCCATGATCACATCATCCCCCTCCTCTTTAAAAGGATTTGACCTTAAATCGGCTTTATATGCATGGACATAGAACAAGTTATTACTCGCGTAATGACAAAGGATTAGGGCTATACCTCCAGATCTGTTTTGGTTCGGCTTTGGCTTGTATGTTGCATCTGGTGGTGCTTCTTTGATCAGTATAAAGCAATTGATGTCTTGGTGTTTATCCTGGTCCAGATCAAGTGGCTTGAATCGTTTGTCTTTCTCTCTCTTTTTGGTTCTTCTTTTGCGTTTCAAGGCTACTCTAAAACCTGTATTTGGTTCTTTTGACAAAGACAAGCGAATCATATATGTGTGATCATTGATAAAAGGATCTTCAATAACGTAGATACTTACCTTAGCAAGTTCAAGTTCTTTGTCTCTTGCTCGTATTATGATTGCTGGCATCCATTCATGGTGTAGAGCTTGATAGAGGTTGTAACGAACTTTTCTGGATTGATGGTATCTAAGTTAATCTTCTACTTTGTATTTCCCATGACCTGCATCAGAACAAGAAAATGTATACCAAGATTGTGGTAGCAGGTTTAAAATCTTACCTTGCTGGGAATTATATTTTGAATTGAGCATAAGGAAAGCATCTGGTGGTTCATCTTTGAACATTGAAGTTTTGACTACTTTTCCATGCTCCTGGTTTGTTGATTTAAGTTCTAAGAATGCAAAGTATCCTTGGCAGTGTTTCTGATCTGAAGCTAGGATTGTTGTGGTTCCAGTTAAGCTTGTATTGATGTCTTCAACAGTCCTTATCCTTCTAGCCTTGTAATATGACGTTTTGGCACTCCTAATCTCAGGTTCTAGATTTTGGAAGTGGATTGGTTTGTTGACAACATCATATGATCTACTCTAAAAAACTCTAGTTTTCAAAACAGTTTGATCTGTACCAAGAGAAAGCAAGTTAGGTTTCATTCGTTGTTGGGAGTCTAGATAATTACCTCGAGTTTGTTGCTTTGAAGTTTGCTGCCATATATCTGGTAGGGTCTCCTTGATTTGAAAAGAACACGTGAGTTCTTCTCTTATTCTTTGAATCATTGTTGCATTGCCTAACTGAAATCTCCAATTCCACTCATAGGTACTTGTTTGGATTCTCTGCAAATGGATTTGAGAGTGATGCAAATCTGGTGACTTTTCTTTGATTGCCAAAGTGTTCAGTGCACCTTCAGCTCCTCTCAAGTTATCTTGGCTTATGAGCTGAACCTTAAATGTGCTTCTCTTTGATATTACATCTCCTTAGTACTTATGTTTCTCCATAGCTCCTGTTCTTTTCTTAGCACTCATGGGATAGAACAAGTGCATTATATTTGAAGTAGAGGATTTAAAAACAGAGTATTTGAAACTATGACCTGTTATGAAATTTTGTCAATATTGAATCAGGTTATGATCTTCACTTATTGTGGTACCAAACAAGATGTGTTGCATAGATTCAGCCGTGATAATTATTCCTCTTGAAGTATGATCAGGTGGTGAACGTGGTTTAAGTGCAGGTTGCTCATACACCTCATATGGACTAATAAGTGAGATATGTGTTGCTGGGCGTTTCTCATTTTCACATGTACCTTTTTCAGCTTCTTTTGGACAAGACAAGAGTGTTATCACGTCATGAGAACTATTGATAACATATTGGTTCAGTAGATCACTTACCTTATTTGGTTCTGCATTACTAGAATTATTGATCTCAGGTTTTGAGATTTGCCTCTGATCTTTGATCAAGTCTAGCTCTTCTTTTTGCTCTACAAGCTTCTTTTGTATGTCCAGATCCATGCCCACATGCTTCTCTTGTTCCCTCCTTTTTCGTGCTCTGTTCTGCACTTTATTTGAGTTTTGTTGAAGCTTTTGATGAAATGCATCAATTTTGTTGTTCATGATTTGTTCCATCTGAGCCATTATTGCTTCCACCAAAATGTGATTGTTGTTGTTGTTGGTTTCTTTGCCCTGATCAGTGGCCTTGGTCACTGATTTTTCACATCTGCAATCGATTGTTGATATGAGTTTCTTTCTTGGGCCTTTGTTCCTGGTCTTTGGTGCATACTTATCCCTTAGAAGCTCCTTCAGATTCTTCCACGTAATGATAGTTGGTTCCTTGTAAAACATGCGATCTTCTTTTTCTCGCAACCACCACTTATACGCTTCTCCTGTGAGCTGGCCAATTGCATAAGCTAATCTTTTCTCCTTTCGGATGCAGTTGTAGTAAAACCAATCATCCATGTTTCTTTCCCACTCTAGATAGTTTCTTTTTCCTGAAAATGCATAGAGTTGAAAATTATTAACAGATTGATAATAAGAATTAAAATGAACCATTGATTTGAGAAAGTGAGAAGTTTGATGTGGTCTGCTCCATGTTAAGCTCTTTGTGTTGTTTGATTTCTTGAGATTAAGCTCTCCACGTCCTGCATCTTCTTCTCCATAACTCTTATGCTGGCTTAGATTGTATCGAACAAAATCTGGTGGTTCAAGCTCAAGTTCTTCTCTGACAGATTCAAGTCCATAGTCTTCTTCATCTTCAGACCATAACTTTTCCATGTAAGCATCCTCCTCATCACATGTGTTTTTCAGAGTGTGCTCTGATACCACTTGATGAGATTCTCCTAAGATCGGTACTCTTAAAGTTGAGGAAAGGGGATAGGCCTTGCTACTATGAAACCATGAAGCTTCAAAGACAAGGGATGTGGATTGAATGGTCTCACAGAAGCTGCATAATGACTTCTGATTTACCTAGATCGATTCTTAGGATATTACACACCAAAGAAATCGAAATTGTTTGTTGGATATTACACATCAACAATGATCTAACTTGAAAGAGTTTTTGATAAAAAAGATAGATCAATGTTTACAAGGGGAGCCACAAAATTATAAAGGAAAAAGAAGAAGACAAGTTTTGGAAACACACCCAAGACTGCCTTGGGAACAAACAGAAGTAAAAACAGAGTTTGCACTTGAAAAATAACTCTTCCCCTTCTAAAATTCAAATTCTCCTTTTGGGCTGGGCTGGAATCAAAAAAATGGGTGATTTGAAAGTAATCCAAATGCCTCATTAAAAACCTTACTTTGGAAAACCCATTGGGACAAAACCAAAGATAAGGGGAAAATAGTACAAATGGATCACTTGCCTATTTGTTAATTTTCTTGGACCTGTATCAAAACCATTGTGGTTTGAATGACACTTTCTCCTTCCTGGTCCAAGAGGTCTGATTGCTTCCAAAAACATTTAAGCATTCCTCCTATTGATTCACTGAATATTTTGGCTCTAGAACGAGTCATTGGTCTTTCTGGTGCAGCTAATGCATCATCAGCTACAAGCTCATCCTCAGCTACAAGTTTATCCCCTCTGGTCCATGCTCCACGTCCTTAGTGCTACCCATGATCACATCAAATGTAGTGTGTAAATTGGATTTTATATGGATTTTATTGAACACATGTATCATTATTTTGGAAGATGGATCGATTCCTTCGTGAAGAGAGAGAGAGAAGAGATATTTATTGCCTTTTAATTATAAAAATATGAGATTTGTTTATTTTTAGTTATCTTATGCTCAGAGAGCTCTCTCCTTGAGGTGGATAGCCTTAGGAGCAAGGAGATTAGAGATTAGAGAGATCGCAGTAGTAATAGATTGTCTGCAGTAGTGCATGCGAGATTAGAGAGATCGCTAGGGTACATGTATTTGAGACTTTTGGATTTTCGTGTTTTCATAAAATGATATTGTAGCCTTAGTTTATTAAAATGTTTTGTTCTCAAATTTTGAATAAATTTTTGGTATTATTATTCATTTTTTCGGCTGCACGTTTACTTATAAAATTTTAGTATTTACTTTTGGATTGGTCGTTACATGCAACTCTTCTAATCCTGAATCGACAATGTAACATATTGCTGGTGCCGATTGTGTTGGTTGTCCAAACACAACATCATTTGATTTTGGATCAAATGCATAAGCAGAGTATAAAGTACAAGTTGCAAACACTGTGGGAGAATATGTTGTGGATTAACAGTCATTTTCACCAACATGCTAATCAAATCAACAAACAATCCAATAAGTAATGTATTGATTAAATTAGATTGTTTGTTGATTTGTATTAACATGTAAGCGCGTAAATGACTGTCCGCATTAGATAAATTCATAATAGATGTCTACTTTCACAATTCTGTTGCGTGTTTAATCGATATAAAAGTATTAAATTCCGAATGATTTCTAAAGAAAAACCGATTTTAGGACTTTAATTCTGGATCGACTGTTTCATGCAGTTCTACAAATCCTCAATCAACAAGTTAACATATGTTTATTTGGGAGACAATCTTAACATCTTTGTCCTCAAATAGTACTAGCGTAGAGACGGGGTAAAGAGTAGTCGCAAAGACGCTAACAATGTGCGAAAACCTTATAAGATCAACTCTTCAGAACCATTTGCTAAAAGCTCAATCACCCTCTCTAGACAATGAGGCTTGTATTATGTGATAACATAGCTTTGTCTATCTCTCTAGCAACCCTGTCCCACCAAAACTCATGGAGATAAAATTTACACTTTATCCTCAACAAGGTCACACCATAACAATTCAAAGAGCTTTCTTTGTTCATGTTCACACTTGTAACAATTGACTTAACGATTACAAAGATAATAAACTCATAATTATTATATATATATATATATATATATATATATCAGTATATTATAGAGATATGATTGATTAATAGAGAAACGAAGAGAAAAAAATTAAAATTGCACAAAAAAAAAAGAGTAATTCTCAATTTCTCTTATACAACTTATTTTAATCCAATTCATGTAGCTAACTGAATCTCACCAAGTTCAAGCTGTTCAGCAATATCTTCAAGCTGCTTCTTCACACTCATATCAATAAGCTTCGAACCGGAATCACCATACCGGATTGTAAAACCAGCAACAAGACTCGGATCAATAACCGTCTTAACCCGAACATTCTTAGCTCCGGTTAACTTCTGAACCTGTTTAGCAATCTGAGCTAATTGCGGCGGTTCCAATTTCACCACTGACCTAACCTCAGCCAATTGTGTATCCGTAAGCTTATTGTAAACCAATTCGAACTCCTTAACGATCTCCGTCACGATATTGATCCGATTCGCGTCGACGAGGACGTTGAGGAAGTTAGAGGTATGAGATTGAAGAGACGATGATTTCACGATGTCGTCGATGACTTGACGTTTCTTCTCGACGGTGATTGTTGGATTCGAGAAGAATTTGAGTACCTGTGGATCTGAGAAGACTTGGTCGAGCTTTTCGATGTCTGTCACTGTTAATTCCATTGTATCGTTTCTCTTCGCGACGTCTGCTAAAGCCATCGCGTAGCTTGAAGCTGCGGTTGCTGACATTCTCGCTCCGGCGGCGTTTCCGCCGTTGATTCGGATTGGGATGGTCTTTCTCATAGGGAGAGATCTGGCGATTGAGAAGGATGATGGTGGAAGTTTGGATTGAAGAGAGAATAGAGTTTGCTGTAGAGACGCCATTGTTGAGAGAGTATAGAGAGAGAGAGCGAGATGAGATTTGTGGTTTCTCGAAGACGATAGAGTAGGAGAAGAAGAAGGTAAGGTTTTTGGGGAAGATGAGAATGGACGATGGAGATTTTGGATTGTGGTTAGATCTACGGTGGAGATTAAAAGGTTTATCTTGTGTGGAGTTTTCAGAAGGATTAGGCTGTGATTTGAGAAGGAGTGAGGTTTCGACACGTGGAGTTACTTGATAGGTGAGATATCTGTGTTCGATATTGAGTTTAATGGATTGATTCTAGTTATCCAAATTTTTTATGTCACCAATTATATTTGATATGATTTGTATTAGCTACAAAAAATTCAATTAAGTGTGTCTTGGTTCTATCATGAGAATCCTACCAAAATTTTAATTAATTGTGTCTTGGTTCCATCATGAGAATCTTACCGCACAATGTGTCATTTGTAAATTATGTTTTTTCGGATTGACTCGTTTGAGCTTATCTTTATAATCTAATGATGTTAAAAAAAAGAGGGAGATTGGACGGTATTCTATACAAAGAATATGAGACAGGGTCATACTATATTTTTTTCGTTCATCATGATTACACATACATATTTATTATTCAAGTAGATTAATCGTAATTATTGGATTTATTTTCTTTAATAATAAATATTACACGTCAAAGAGTAATTATTATGATTCATAAAGGTGATTCATAAAGGTGACAATGATCTCTAGTTTTACTTATCAATACATAAGAGATTATTAAGCCCGCACATGTTGAGCAATGAGCATGATCATCTCACACTCAAGGGAAGATGCTGCCGTGGACAAAGCTACTACTATCTGCGTTGTCGTTGCCATTGGCGGTAGCATCATTGGGTCTTGCCGCAACATTAGTGTTCCCTGAACCAGAAGCATTGCTTCTAGAATCACCATATGCATTGGGACCATCGACAGAGACAAATCCATTGGTACTCTCAGAGCCACCTACGTCTGCATGGCCACTGGGACAGCCAGGACCTGCAGTAGCATCAGCATTGGTACCAGGCGGATTGCCCGAACCAGATGCGTGAGTTTCAACATTAACGGAAAGTTGAGCTCCAACGCCATTAGAAGTTTTAGGGATTGAGGTGACTAAGTTGGTCACTTTAAACACTCCTTTGTTCTGCGTTGGGCCAACTTTGGCACACACAAATTCAATCAAAAGAAGCACAAAAAGCTTTGTGGGATTCATTTTTTCGAATTCTGTTTCTTATGTAAATTCTAGTTAAGATTTTTTTGTTTTGTTTTTTGGTGACTTAAGTTGTGTTCTTCCCACATCAAAGCTTCTCTATATACAAACACTCGATGCACATGCATTTATTAGGATACGTGTGCATTTCTTGCAAGAGAAACACATACTGTACTTAAATGTATTAATTAGATAATACGTTGACCCATAACTGACAGTCTTACCAAGATGTCAAATCAATGGCACCCCGTCTAAGCACAATCTTGTGAATATAAAACTTAAACATGATCATATTGTTGACATAAACAAAAACAAATCCTATTTTGAGGCTACAGGTATCTAATTTGGCTTATGATATATCATATATGTAACGATTTTATATGTGAAATTCCACATTGTCCGCAGGCAAAAAATTTACTTTAAAAAAATATATATTTTTAATTAAAAATGTAAAATATTACTTGAAACAAAACATTTTTATTTTTGTTAAAATATAATTTGATATGAAACGGAAGGAGTAAATATTACTATAAAATAGCGATGGAGTGGAATCAAATAGTTGTAAATATTTATATTTAATATTTGATTATTCTTGATTAGATTAAATTTAGTTGAATCACATTAGTATTGTATATATATCTTCTAATAGATAAAACAAATATTTTTTCACTATATATCTATGTATTGGAATTCATGAAAATTAACACCGAAAACCATATGAATAGCTGACATAATTGCACATGCACTATTATCGTTTGAGCCGTTGTTAGTGGCCCTGAATGACAATCCATTTCAGGTGCGATTGCGATTCGGGTGCGAGAGTGATGTGATTTGGGAGCGATGTGATTAACTAAATTTATGAATAGAAATTCGATTCAAATGCAATGCGCTTACGTTATATTCTTGAATGGCAAAGCGATTAGGATGTGATTTGAATACGATTAGAAAACAAAATTACCAAGTTAACCTCTAGTTGTAATAATTTTTGTATCTTCATTTTTTCTAATATCAATTCAATTTATAATAAGTTTAATAATAATATATGAATAATACTGAAATTTAATATATATTTTAACTATATATGTAAACTAACATCCATTCTAAAATTAAAATTATAGTATATGATAACTTTAAAAACTAGTTTGACGACAATTTTTTTTTAAAATAATCATTATATTAGAAATAACATAAGCTTGTAAGTAAAAAAAAAACATAGATAGGAATAGGGTTCAAGCTGTTGAAAACATTTGAAATATTGTGCATTTATCATCCTACCATTTTATTTTCCGTACTTTGTTGGTGACTTTCCTTTAAGAACATCTCCAATGATACTCTATATCTCTCTCCAAACTTTATATTTAGAGTAAAATTTTCTCCAATTAGTATTCTATATTTTCTTTTTAAAATAGAAAAATGAATAGTGTTACTCTAAATTTGAAGTAACACTATTTAGTTCTCTATTTTAGAGTATAAATTTGTTATTTACTAAGTAATCCCTCAATTTTCATATGTTACCATCTTATAACTAAACAAAATTATGTAATTAAATTTACACTTATATAAATTTATATTAAAAACATAGGTATTAAATTAATTTAAAAGTTAAATAAAATGTATTAGTCATTCGTTTTTCTATTTATGAGGTGGACTAAAATTTTAATTTAAAGTTTACTTTTAATAATATATAATTTTATTGAATATTTGTTTCAAACTAAAATAAGTGGATAGAATTTCTAAATTTTAAAAGTAAAGGGTTATCTTATAAAGTAATAATAGAATAAAATAATAATAGATTATACTTAAAATTATTTATTTTAGAGTTAGAAATAGAGATAACTATTAGATTAAACATCTACTTTAATTTTAGAGATCTCTATAATTAAAGTAAAAGATGGAGGCAACCAGTGGAAATAGTCTTGGTAGCTACTTCTTCTTTCTTACACTTCCTCTCCCATTGATATATGCATCCGAGATTCGGAAGGCATCCGTTTCTTATTTCCTTAGTTGTATTATTCTCCATCAATTTCGGTCACAAAAACAAGTGATTAATACCAATATTAATGGTTGTAGCTTCTGGTGTGGACCAGTCATGTGAGCAATGAATACATGGTTGTCTCAAGAAGAGAATACTCTTCCATTAGGCTTCACCAAGCTTAAAGTGTTAATGGTGACAAGAAAGTTTTCGTTTTCGATGTTTGTCTATATGAAAATCTAACAAATATTGGATGTTGGAGTGCATGTGATAACTATGTAATCGTCATAACCCTCACAATTAGGCAAGCTTATACGTTTACAAGTAAATGAATCAAAGAAGAAACTATCTACTTGATAAATCATGGACCATGCACATAGTTGTTGAAGTAAATGAAGATGTAATTTTTCTGTCTCACATAGTTGTTGAAGTAATACATGAAGTGGTATATGATGCTGCAATTTTTGTGTACGTGTGTGGTTTCTAGAAGATAAAAGAAGACCAAGATTAGACCACGTTTGAGGATAATTCAAAAAGAAAAAAAAATAAAGGATAAGATTAAATAAAGGATAAGGTTAAATAAAAGGATAAACCTAGAAAATAGGAAAAACCTTTTTCCTTGAGGGATTAGGAAATCTTGTTGGCTACAAAAGGGGAAGTTGGGGGCGTGATTGAAGATTAGGGGAGCTGAGGCATAAAGAAATTACTTAGAGAACTTCTTGAGAGTTTGTGTGAGCTTGTGTTATCAAATGTTGGAGTCTTTAGCGTCATTGGTGTGCATTGGTGTTGACGTAGGGTGTGACATGTTCTAGAGATCCTTTGAGATTGAAATCTAGACTCAGGAGGAGTTTAGTTAAGGGTACGGATTATTCTTAAGATTTCATGTTATTGAACGGAGCGGTGAATCAAGAGGGTTGTGTTTGATTTACGCGTTTGAGAATAAGTTGTATTTGCTTTCTTGTTCTAGTGATATCGTTTGTGGACTTGGTCCGAGGGATGTAAGTTGAAAAACCGAACCTCGTTAACCATTTGTTGTCTTGTTTAATTTCTACACTTTTATCTAGCCTCACTTGCACTTTCAATTGGTATCATAACAGGTTCCTGATAGAGATTTAGTCTTGTTTTGGGTAGATCGCGTGTGAGGATATAATCAAAGTTTTAGAAAGACAAGACAAAGCTGAGAATGGTGAGTGATGGATTAATATAAAGAAGGTACGTTATGACAAGACCACCAATGCTTGATTCATCGAATTATGGATATTGGAAGGTTCGTATGCAAGCTTTTTTTAGTAATCTTGATGAAAATTGTTGGAATTCGATTGAAATTGGTTGGGAGCCTCCAACGGTTACAGATGAAAAAGGAGTAGAAAGTCTTAAGCCAAGAGATAAGTGGAATGCTACAGAGAAAAAACTATCAAGTTGTAATTCTAAGGCCAAGACTGCGATTTATAATGCAATTGATTCAAGCAACTTCAAGTTAATTTCTCAATGTGCATCAGCTCAGAAAGCATGGAAGTCATTGGAGAATATGTTTGAAGGCACTGCCAGCATCAAAAGAACAAAACTTGATATGTTGGCATCTAAATTCGAGAATCTAAGGATTGAAGAAGAAGAAATTGTGGCTGAATTTAGTGCCAAGTTATGTGACATATCTAATGAGTCTTTTGCTCTTGGAAAGCATTTCAAAGACAAACCGTTGGTGAAGAAGCTAAAGAGATCGTTGCCTGCAAAATTTGAGTCAAAAATTTATGCAGTTGAAGAAGCTCATAATCTAGATGCGATGACTTTTGATGAGTTTGTTGAGATTCTCCAAGCTTTTGAGTTGAGCAAAGCATATAAAGCCAAAGGAAGGAAGAAGAAGGAAGATGAAACTAAAGAAGATGTAAAGAAGAAAGAGGACTCAATGGCTATGCTATCAAGACAATTTACTAAATATCTAAAGCAAAACAGAAAAGATAATAAGAATAGAAAAAATGAAGAGTTGGGAAGTTCATCAAAGAAATTACAATGTTTTGAATGCAAAGGATATGGACATGTTCGTTCTGAATGTGCCAATCTACACAAGCAGAAGAAAAAGTCTATGCATGTCGTTGATAGTGATTCTGAAACTGATTCAGATGATGAAGAAGATATGAGGAATTTTGTGGCATTTACTAATTTTATGTCATGTTCTGAATCAGAACCTGCATCAGACTCTGAAGCTGCAAAAGAATGTGAAACAACAACAAATTTTGCAACTAGTGTATAACTTGCAATTCGGGTTGAACTTGCAACTGCAAAAGAACTCGCAACTGCAGCAGAATCTGCAACAGAAAGTGATAACGAGGCAGAAAGTGTTGATAATGAGAAATTTGTTATGAACTACAAGATTTTGTATGAACATTGTCTTAAATTAGCTGAGGAAAATTCAATGTTGACAAACGAGAAACTCAAGTTAGAGGCTAAGGTAGTTGAAATACAAAAGTATGCAACCGAGAAAGAAGAAGAACCATCACAAGCTAGAGTACAACTTGAAGAAACCCAAAAGAATTTGAGGATGCTTAATAATGGCACAAAACAGTTGGGTCATATTCTAAATATTGGCAAAACTGATAGATATGACCTTGGATTTAAAGGAAATCCTTCACAATCAAATCCTAAGTTTGTTTCTAGTGAAAAAATTATGTCTGCAATGCATCAGAGACTGCAACTGTGACAAGAACTGGGTCAGAGACTGCAACTAGAACAAAAATTTCAGAAATACAGAGTGAACGTCGACGAATGTTTAAACCCATTTGCCGCCATAGTGGAATTGTTGGGCATATTAGGCTAAGGTGTTTTAGATTGTTGAGAGAGAGAAATCAAATGGCGAAGGCTTATGATGTGAGATTTCGTGTGCCTACATGTTATCATTTTGGAGTTCAAGGAAATATCAAGGGTAGCTGTTTCATATTCATTCAAGAATCCAGTCATGAAGGAATAAGACTCAGGAAGATTTGGGTTAGGAAAGATGATCTCTATGGAGATGGTGCACTAGGCTATCAACCTTTGTTTGTAAAGCTGGGACAATTTTCTAATTAGTTTTGACCATGTTGTGACTCAAGCAAGGGGAGAATGAGATGTTCTTGGTGATTTTGTTTTGGAGACAGATCTATTGAGTTCACAAACATAGTAAAAAAAGGGGAGAATGAAGATGTAATTTTTTGTCTAACGTAGTTGCTGAAGTAATATAGGAAGTGGTACATGATGCTGCAGTTTTTGTGTAAGTATGTGGTTTCTAGAAGATAAAAGAAGACCAAGATTAGACCACATTTGAGGATAATTCAAAAAGAAAAAAAAATAAAGGATAAGATTAAATAAAGGGAAAATTGCTAAATAATACCCAAACTTTTTACATTTGGCCAAAAAATACTTTAACTATAGAGCTGACCAAAAAATACCTGAACTTTTTATTGACTGGCCAAATAAACTTCAAACTTCTCGTTGACTCAGCCAAAAAATATCTGCCGTTATCTGATCTAAAATCTGTTTATTTTACCGTTTAAATGAAACGACGTTGTTTCGCCCAAAGCTTTTGTTAAGACTATTTGGCCAAAACGACGTCGTTTTATTTAAATAAAACAATTAAAACCCTGTCAAGCCCTAGGTTCGAACTCGGGTTTGGTGTCTCATGGGGAAGGGTTTCTTGCCACTTTGCCATTGTCACATAACCGTTATATGCTCAACAAAACTTATACTTAAACGTAATTGTATCACGTAAATGGTATATGGTATGAGATTTTTATCAAAAATAAAACAGATTATATAATTTTATACATATATTATAGTTTATATAATTTTGATATATATTATAGATATTAATTAAAATTATATATAATTTTATACATATATTACAGATTATATAATTTTAATTAATATCTAAAATTATATAATCTGTAATATATGTATAAGATTATATAATTTTAATTAATATCTACAATTATATAATTTTATACATATATAATATGTAATATATAAAATTATATAATCTGTAATATATGTATAAAATTATATAATTTTAATTAATANTCTTATACATATATTACAGATTATATAATTGTAGATATTAATTAAAATTATATAATTTTATACATATATTACAGATTATATAATTTTATATATTACATATTATATATGTATAAAATTATATATAATTGTAGATATTAATTAAAAATTATATAATCTTATACATATATTACAGATTATATAATTTTTAATATCTATAATATATATAAAATTATATTATCTATAATATATGTATAAAATTATATAATCTGTTTCATTTTTGATAAAAATCTCATACCATATACCATTTATGTGATACAATTACGTTTAAGTATAAGTTTTGTTGAGCATATAACGGTTATGTGACAGTGGCAAAGTGGCAAGAAACCTTTTCCCATGAGACATCAAACCCGAGTTCGAGCCTAGGGCTTGACAGTGTTTTAATTGTTTTATTTAAATGAAACGACGTCGTTTTGGCCAAATAGTCTTAACAAAAGCTTTGGGCGAAACGACGTCGTTTCATCTAAACGGTATAATAAACAGATTTTAGATCAGATAACGGTATGTATTTTTTGGCTGAGTCAACGAGAAGTTTGAAGTTTATTTGGCCAGTCAATAAAAGTTCAGGTATTTTTTGGCCATCTCTATAGTTGATGTATTTTTTGGCCAAAAGTAAAAAGTTTGGGTATTGTTTGACAATTTTCCCATTAAATAAAGGATAAGATTAAATAAAAGGATAAACCTAAAAAACAGGAGAAACCTTTTCCTTGAGGGATTAGGAAATCTATTGGCTATCTAAGGAGAAGTTGGGGACGTGATTGAAGACTAGGGGAGTTGAGGCATGAAGAAGTAACCTAGAGAGCTTCTTGAGAGTTTTTGTGAGGTTGTGTGATCAAGTGTTGGAGTCTTTGGCGTAATTGGTGTGCGTTGGTGTTGACGTAGGGTGTGTGTTCTAGAGATCCTTTGAGATTGAAATCTAGACTCATGGGAAGTTTAGTTAAGGGTAAAGATTATCCTTAAGATTTCATGTTATTGAACGGAGCGGTAAATCAAGAAGGTTGTGCTTGATTTACGGGTTTTCGAATAAGTTGTATTTGCTTTTTTGTTGTAATGAAATCATTTGTGGACTTGGTCCCGGGGATGTAAGTTGAAAAACCGAACCTCGTTACGAATTTGTTGTCTTGTTTAAGTTCTGCACTTTTATCTAGCCTCACTTGTACTTTCAATTGGTATCAGAGCAGGTTCCTGATAGAGATTAAGTCTTGTTTTGGGTAGATCGCATGTGAGGATATAATCAAAGTTTTAGAAAGACAAGACAAAGCTGAGAATGGTGAGTGATGGATTCATATAAAGAAGGTACGTCTATGACAAGACCACCAATGCTTGATTCATCGAATTATGGATATTGGAAGGTTCGTATGCAAGCTTTTCTTATTAATCTTGATGAAGATTGTTGGAATTCGATTGAACATGGTTGGGAGCCTTCTACGGTTACGGATGATAAAGGTGTAGAACGTCTTAAGCCAAGAGATAAGTGGAATGCTATAGAGAAAAAACTATCAAATTGTAATTCTAAGGCCAAGACTGCGATTTATAATGCTATTGATTCAAGCAACTTCAAATTAATTTCTCAATGTGCATCAGCTCAGAAAGCATGGAAGACAATGGAGAATATGTTTGAAGGCACTACCAGCGTTAAAAGAACAAAACTTGATATGTTGGCATCTAAATTTGAGAATCTAAGGATGGAAAAAGAAGAAATTGTTGCTGAATTTAGTATCAAGTTATGTGATATATCTAATGAGTCTTTTGCTCTTGGAAAACATTACAAAGACATAACTTTGTTGAAGAAGTTAAAGAGATCGTTGCCTGCAAAATTTGAGTCAAAAATTTATGCAGTTGAAAAAGCTCATAATCTAGATGCGATGGCTTTTGATGAGTTTGTTGAGATTCTCCAAGCTTTTCTTAGTAATCTTGATGAAGATTGGTAGAATTCGATTGAACTTGGTTGGGAGCCTCCTACGGTTACGGATGATAAAGGAGTAAAAAGTCTTAAGCCAAGAGATAATTGCAATGCTACAGAGAAAAAAACTATCAAGTTGTAATTCTAAGGCCAGGACTGCGATTTATAATGCTATTGATTCAAGCAAATTCAAATTAATTTCTCAATGTGCATAAGCTCAGAAAGCATGGAAGACATTGGAGAATATGTTTGAAGGCACTACCAGCGTTAAAGAACAAAACTTGATATGTTGGCATCTAAATTCGAGAATCTAAGGATGGAAAAAGAAGAAAATGTGGCTGAATTTAGTGTCAAGTTATGTGACATATCTAATGAGTCTTTTTACTCTTGGAAAGCATTACAAAGACAATACGTTGTTGAAGAAGTTAAAGAGATCGTTGCCTGCAAAATTTGAGTCCAAAATTTATGCAGTTGAAGAAGCTCATAATCTAGATGAGATGGCTTTTGATGAGTTTGTTGAGATTCTCTAACCTTTTGAGTTGAGTAAAGCATATGAAGCCAAAAGGAAGAAAGAAGAAAGAAGATGAAACTAAAGAAGATGTAAAGAAGAAAGATGATATTGGAGTTGCTCATAAGGTATCATCAACAAAAGACTCAATGGCTATGCTATCAAGACAATTTAATAAATCTCTGAATCAAAACAGAAAAGAGAACAAGAATAGAAAAGATGAAGAGTTGGGAAGTTCATCAAAGAAATTACAATGTTTTGAATGCAAAGGACTTTGACGTGTTCGTTCGGAATGTGTCAATCTACACAAGCAGAAGAAAAAAGTCTATGGATGTCGTTGATAGTGATTCTGAAACTGATTTCGATGATGAAGAATATATAAAGAATTTTGTGGCATTTATTAATTTGATGTCCTGTTCTGAATCAGAACATGCATCAGACTCTGAAGATGCAATAGAATGTGAAACAACAACAATACATGATATATAAATCAATCGGGGATACCTTCCTTGGGTTAAAATAACCCTTGATTTATGTGATTAGTTCTCTAACTAACAAATATTGGAAATACAATAAATGAAATAAGAATGAGTATTCAAAATATAACTTTCAATTAAATTTCATTTGTTTTGGTAATAATCAAATGTTGAAACTCAAAAGTCTAATAAAATGGTAATATATTTTAATAAGCTTTGACTAAAACACCTTCCACATTCCATTTAATCTTGCCATTTTAATTAAAAATGCATTATCGAATAAATCATATTTATAAAAAGCATGAGATTTAATCATGTTATTTTTCAAATTATGCGTACAATCTTATATCAATATTAATATAGTTTAGTAAATTAAAATATAAAAGTTCTATTTTCTAGACACAAACAAAACAAGTTTATACCTTATAATTTATTTTCTCTTTTTAGTTTTTACAAGATTAATCGAACATTTGCTATTTTCTAGAGAATTGTTTTATTTTTATTTTTTCTGTTACTTAGTTAATGGAAAACCTAAACCTATTTTGAAAATTTTCATAACTGATTGGCAAAAGATTCCCTTTTTTCTGTTTTTGGCTTAAAGAGTTAGAGGTACCTCATATACCTTCTTATATTTGTTAATAATTAGTTTGACTTTTCCATAGAGATAGGATTGTAGTCTTTTCTGTTAATTATAAGGAAAAATAATAATCATAAAAAAAAATAACGATAAGAATAAGAGAAATTCACTCAAATGATTCTTAGAAGTATGAAAATTACTCTAATGGCTCTTGTGAGATCTTGTTTACTAAAATAGCTCTTTGAGGATGGAAAATGACATATAACCTTTGTAAATTTTTTGAAATTACTTACTATGCCATTTTGATTTTTAAAAAATAGGAGAAAAATATGAAATTATATTTAGGATTACTAAAGTTATTAAATCTATTGCCTAAACTTAATTCCTCTTTCGTAGTCTTCTCTCTCGGCTTGGACAGTGAGACGACTCTTCCAATTCCAGAGGTTTGCGACGGGTCTTTGTAGAAGCGACTTTTGTTTCGGCGACGCTCCATCAGCGTCAGTTCCATTAGTTCCATTAATGGGTGAAAGTAAAACGAAAGAGACGTGAAACAAATTTCCGAGGAGAAAAAAGAATCCCCAAGGAGATAGAACCGATATCGATTTCTGTAACCCAAGTCGGTGAGATTCATTCTAATTAGAAGAGCAAACTATTCTTCTCCTACGGCTGCTCAGACTTGACTTAACATCAGAAATAGTCAAGTCTGCCATATAACTCTGCCGCTATATGGTAGAGTTTTCCGTTACCAAAAATATCTCTACTGTCACTAGAAACAACTCTGCCATATAAATATATATAGGTTTTTAGGACTTTATAATGCCTTTTAACTCTACCATCAACTGCTTTCACTCTATCAAGCAACTCTACTATTGGATTAGTACTTCGCCAAAATCGTTGTAATTAGAAGGGCAAATTATTCATCTCGCATGGCGGCGCAACTTGGTGACCTACGCAGCTTCTTGACCTAAAATCTAGAATAGTCAACTCTGCCATATAACTCTGCCGCTACATGGTAGAGTTTTCTTTCACCAAAAATATTTATGTCGTCACTAGAAACAACTCTGCCATATAAATCTATTTAGGTTTTTAGTTCTCTATAATGCTTTTTAACTCTACCATCAACTGCTTTCACTCTATCAAGCAACTCTATTGTTGGATTAGTACTTCGCCACAACCTTTGTAATTAGAAGGGCAAATTAGTCATCTCGCAAGGCGGTGCAACTTATTGACCTGCGCAGCTTCTTGACCTAAAATCTGGAATAATCAACTCTGCCATATAACTCTGCCGCTACATGGTAGAGTTTTCCGTAACAAAAAATATCTCTGCCGTCACTAGAAACAACTCTGCCATATAAATCTATATAGGTTTTTTGGTCTCTATAATGCCTTTTAACTCTACCATCAACTGCTTTCACTCTATCAAGCAACTCTACTGTTGGATTAGTACTTTGCCACAACCGTCGTAATTAGAAGGGCAAATTAGCCATCTCGCAAGGTGGCGCAACTTGGTGACCTGCACAACTTCTTGACCTAAAGTCTTGAATAGTCAACTCTGCCATATAACTTTGCCGCTAAATGGTAGAGTTTTCTGTCACCAAAAATATCTTTGCCTTCACTAGAAAAAACTCTGCCATATAAATCTATATAGGGTTTTAGGTCTCTATAATGCCTTTTAACTCTACCATCAACTGCTTTCACTCTATCAAGCAACTCTACTGTTGGAATTAGTATTTCGCCACAACCGTTGTAATTGGAAGGGCAAATTAGTCATCTCGCAAGATGGCGCAACATGATGACCAAAAATCTGGAATAGTCAACTCTAGCATATTTACGTTACTCTATCACCACCTCTATGAAAACTCTACCAACAATTCGCTATATTAGTAAACGATAAGTCTGCCGCTAAATGGCAGAGTTTTCCGTTTACTCTACCATTTATCTATAGTCTACTGTCACTAATAATAACTCTACGGTCTCACTCTGTCAATACGCATCAACTCTGCCGTTGCTATAAACAACTCTGCCGTTGCTGTAAACAACTCTGCCATATAACTCTATTGATTATATTAAGTCTATATCATGCCTTTTAACTTTACCATCAAATGCTTTTACTCTATCACGCAAATCTATCGTTGAAATAAATTCACCACTACCATTTACTCTATCCATTAACTCAGTTGTTTCCGCAAATCTACCGTTTAACTCTTATTGTTCAATAAATCTGCACCACTAAAATTAACTCTGTCATTTAAATCTGTTACTGTCAATATATCTTTTAACTATGTCTGCCGTAACTAATAACTCTGTCGTAACATACGCGACAGACTTGTTCTATGGCGGGAAATTTTGCCCCTAAAACTCTCCAGAAGCGATGTCTACCTGAGCTCCCGAAGCGATGTCTGTAAGATGTCACACAGGTAGCTGCATGTATCTAAAAGCCCTCTGCGGTCCAGAAACTGCATAAGAGAAGTGCCGCGGATCAAAATGGAGTTTTGGTGGTGATCTCTGTCGATGAACCTCCGCCTGCACTCGAGTGTAGAATGGGGGAGTGGGATCCCGATGGCCTCGAGAATAGGTGTAACAAAGCTCATGCAGTAAATATCACGCCTCTTCTGCGTAGAGGTCATAGCTCCAGCAAGCTCATCCCCTAGCATTGCTCTAAAGTCCACATTATGTGGCAATTCAGAACTATCATCATATGGGTCCTGGATGTACTAGCGAACCGCCTCTCGCATCATATAAAGCTCAGCAGTCCTAAGAGTCCCGACCTCGTGTCTGGTGTAGATGGTGTTGCTAATGAACTTAGCAACAAGCGTAGCACGTGGCTCTTAATCCGAGCCTACTTCTATGCCCCAGAAACGTAGGTCCTTGAACCGATGGTGGTCCAAAACTCTGAGGATTGAAAACTACGATATCACGTGTCCCCGTACGCCTTGGGAATCTGAAGATGTCACAAAGCTGGTGAATGGGAAGCTTGTAATGCTGCCCAGCGACGAAGAAAGGGATCCACCCTCTAGAATTATCCTCAAGTCCCGTAGGGTAATGCACCTCTATAGAATCTAGGACGTCACGGATCGACTCCTCATACAAGTCCCATGATTTGGTAGAAAATGTACCAAATTCAATCATCTCTAGCATCCGGTGGAACTCCTCGAGGATCTGATCCTGAAGGAACCTCATAGGATGAAGTTGGCAGCTCTCCATCCGTTCTTTGGCAGCTATGCCAGAATCACCCATCTCCCATTGATGAGCTACCCTACTCTGTTGTTCCTTGAAGTGTCTCGAGATCTCGCCTCGTGTCCTGGGAGCCATATCTGCAAAATCAGAGAAAAGTATGAAAAATTTTCAGGATTTCGTGAATTTGACAAAAAATTTCGGAAACAGAAAACTTTCCGAAAAAATTTCTGAAAAATTCCTAAAAATTCAAGACAGGAGATATAACTCCTAAAACTTCCTAAATGGGTTAAAATCAATTAAAATGCAAAAATTCTAAGTTTAAGCAAATTAATCCCTAAAATTCAAAATAAATCCAAATTAATTGCAACAAAAATCCAAACTCATCAAATTCGTCCTCTAAAATCATGGATAATTCAAAAATCAATCATCCTAAACAACATGCAAGCTCAACATTCCGAAATCCACCACACACCATTTTCAAAGATTCAAAATTCTCACCCAAAAATCAAACACTTCTCGAATCTAACCACCTAATCTGTTTCCTAGTCTCTTAGACATCATATCACATCCAATAATCGAAAACCAAAAGTTTTGCACATGTTCTAATGAAAATCGTAGTTTATAGTTCGAAATTGAGTGGCTTACTGCAACATATCAGAAATGAAACTAGGACAAATAGATAGAGCTTGAAAATTTGAGTGGAAAGCACCCAAAAATTGTTGAAAACAGTTTAGAAATGAAAGAGTTATAGGTTTTGAAAAATATTTGAGAGGTTTTTAAGGTTTTGCAAAAATGGTGGTGGTGGGTCAGGGAAGAAGAAGATGGAGGGTGGTAGACCGATCAGTGAATTAACCGGATTAAACTGGATTTTGAAAATTTACCTGGGCGCCAACCGATCGGTGATGGTGTGCATCGGTTGGTGAGGGCTTCAGAACCGATCAGTGCAACAGCTGCACCGATCGGTTGGCGTTCCTAAATTCGCATCTTCTGTGTTTTAGCACCTTATTCTTACATCAAAAACAAAAGATTTCCAAACGTAAAAAGTTCTGAATAATCCATTTCATTAGATAGAAATTTTACAATTGGAAAAAAGAACAAATGCAAGACAGAAAAATTAATGGGGTGTCTCCCATTCAGCGCCTTTTTTGAGTGTATAGCTTGACTTTGACGCCCTGATTCTAGACTTGAGTTGATGCTCTCGTCGTGCATCTTTATACCCTAACGTTTAAGGTTGGTAAGGGTGAGTAATGGATAGTCTTGTCGATGAGATATAAAGTGAGTTGTTGCTTAGGCATATCCATAACGACCCCAACAAAGTTAAGGAATGGCCTTCCCAAAGGTAAAGGCATCTCGGACCCTTCAACCATCTCGACAATTTGGAAGTATGTTGGAATCAGGCAGTGCCCTATTCACACTAGTACACTGGGTAGGAATCCATGAGGTCTTGCCACAAAAGCATCAACAAACTTCAAGGTACATGGAGGATCATCGAAACTTTATATCCGAGTCCCTTTGCAACATAAGAGAACATAAGGTTTACACTAGAACCCGTGTCACAAAAGGAGTCTTCTAAATTAACACCATAGACTGAGCAGGGGACTTCACATTTTCCAGGATTTTTGAGTTTAGGAAGTTGTTTAATAATTTTTTCATTCTTCATAAGCTTTTTCGTTAGCTCATGTAACCCTTCTTCGTCCGTCATGGCACACCTAAAAACTTTTTTGATCTCAACCAAGCTTGCCTTTGCCTCCTCATATGTCATTCATTCGGTCAACTCCCCAAACACCTTCTTAAACCTATCCACTTTCCATTGGCTATCACTTTGTCAACATAGCGAGGAAAGGGAATCTTAGGCTTGTACACACATGGAGTCTGTTGATCGTTATGAACCTTCTGAACATCTTCTCGAACATTACTGGAACATCTTCTTGATATTCGGACTCAGCTTCGACCTTTTTCCTCTGGATGAAAGAGTCCAACAGATATGTGAGAATGTTGCACTGATCGGTTAGTATGGCGTTAGAAGACTCATCGGTGCAAGACCTATACCAATCGGTTGGCGAGTCTGTAATCTCCTACAAATCAAACTCAAAGACATTCACCAGCTCTCTCGGGTTACCTTATGCTTTCTTGGAAGCATCCCTGGAGGTACCAGGGCACCAAAAGCTACTTGGGCGATTTACGTCTCCAAAACCCGGACATGAGTGCTAACAACGTCGTTTTCCCATTGAGAGACGTATACATTCCGTCCATCTTAGCATTGATGATCTTAGCGATTTGCTTGTGAATATCCATTAGTTGAAGCATCATTCTCTCGAGTTTGTTCTCCAGCAGGTTTTGTTGAGATGGACCTTGAAACGTGCCTTGCTCATTTTTTTATTGAGGTTTTGGATTGGAAGTTGTATCCTCCATAACTGGCTCCCTTGTTCTGAAATCCTTGAGGTTTTGGACGATAGAATTGGTCTTGGGGATTTTTGACATTCGTGTTCTGGTACGAAAGGTTTGGGGGGTTTCTAAACTTGTTGAAACCACATCCTCCAATGTAATTTATCTCCTCAGTTCCTTCATAGTAAACCCCATCGTTAGCTTCACCTCTTTGTTCAGTAGCATCCAGTTGTGCACTCATCTCTTTCTTTTAAAGCTTTAGCAAACAATCCACTTTTTTTTCAACTCTTGGTATTCACTCGTCTCGACACTGTTGACAACCACTTTTTTTTATCTATCGTACTCGGGGTAGTGGTTGTTGTTGCTTGTGGTCAAATTCTCGATGAGAAGGTTAGCCTCCCAGAGAGTGATGGTAGCGAAGTTTCCTTGACTTGCTATTATAGGAGCCATCTGGAACTTTTCTGACTCTCCTTGATAGAATATCACTACAAGAAAACAGGGTTTTTGCGTTGTTTTTTTTGCGTCGAATTAATTCTGCCGCTAAAAAGCGTCGGCGTAGCAACGATTTTGCGACGAATATTAGAATCGTCGCTAATTTGCGACGATTTAGCAAGACCATATAAAATCGTCGCAAAATCGTTGCAAATTTGCGACGATTTAGCAACATATTTATTCTTTTTAATTCGTCGCAAAATCGTTGCAATATTGCAACGATTTTGCGACGATTTAGCAAGACCATAAAAATTCGTCGCTAAATCGTTGCAAATTTGCGACGATTTAGCAACGTATTTATTCGTTTTAATTCGTTGCAAAATCGTTGCAACATAGCAACGATTTAGCGACGATTTTAAGTACTTAAAAACACGTTTTTAGGTTGTTTTATTGGTTTTTTGCGACGGAAAAAAGTGTTGCAATTTCGTCTGTAACTCGACGCTAAAACGTCACAAATTTTTAATGTTGCAAATTCGTTGCAATAGAAAGTGGTGTAATCGTTGCAAAATCGTTGCAAAATCGTTGCAAATTTCTATAAAATTGCCTATATAAAGCCTCCTTCCTTCACTTATTTTCGATAAGAAAAAAAAAACAACAAATCACAAAAAAAAAAACACATAAAACAGTAAAAAAACTTTTATTTTGAAAGATGTCTAGTGGAGGTGATATATACGAACTCCGAAGATAGATGTATATGCATAAAGATTCTGAAGGAGTGGTGACGAACGAATTCGTGGAAGGTCTTCAAATATTTATGTATCAGGCGAGAAATATGCCGACGACCATGGAAACCGGTATGATGTATTGTCCTTGTCGGAAGTGTAAAAATAAATCATATATTAATACTGAGACGGTGGAAACGCATGTCTAAAGTAGAGGGTTTATGCCGCAATATTTTATTTGGTTTCAACATGGAGAGGGTTATGGTCAGTGTTATAATTATGAAAGGGGTAGTAGTAGTAATTATGTAGATGTGGATGATGAACCTAATATTTTGCATGATCATGAGGATTATCATCAATATGGTAGTCAACAGAATATGGGTGGAGATCAGAATAGGTTTCATGACATGGTTACAGATGCATTCCATGAGACAATAACATCATTAACGGAAAATAATGATTATGAGGAACCAAACATAGATGCAAAACAATTTTATGATATGTTAGACGCTGCAAATCAACCAATCTACGAAGGATGTAGAGAGGGGTTGTCTAAGTTATCATTGGCATCTAGGTTGATGAACATTAAAACTGATCATAACTTATCTGAGATTTGCATGGATAGCGTGGCAGAGGTCTTCAAAGAGTATTTGCCAGAAGATAATCATTCTGCAGAGTCTTACTATGAAATCCAGAAATTGGTCTACAGTCTAGGGTTACCATCGGAGATGATTGATGTTTGCATTGATAATTGTATGATTTTTTGGAAAGATGATGATAAGCTGGAGGAATGTAGATTTTGCCAAAAGCCGAGATACAAACCGCAAGGTACTGGGCGAAATAAGGTACCGTACCAAAGGATGTGGTACCTCCCAATAACAGATAGGCTGAAACGATTATATCAATCAGAAAGGACAGCTGCATCGATGAGATGGCATGCAGAACATTCATCCACAAATGGGGAGATAACTCATCCGTCTGATGCAAAAGCTTGGAAACACTTTCAGACGGTACACTCATCTTTTGCTAGAATATTCGGAAATGTGTATTTTGGTCTTTGACTGATGGATTTAGTCCATTTGGTATGTTTGAGAGATACTCTTTGTGGCCACTAATTTAACCAGCCTTACAACCTTCCCCAGATATGTGCATGGAAAGAGAATTTCTATTCTTGAGTATTTTAGTACCTGGTCCTAAACATCCAAAGCGGTCGCTTGATGTTTTCTTGCAGCCACTAATATATGAGTTGAAGCAATTGTGGTATACAGGTGTTCGTACATATGATATCTCAAGGAAAAGAATTTTACGATGCGTGCAGTGCTTATGTGGACCATAAGTGACTTTCCAGCTTATGGAATGCTATCGGGTTGGACTACGCATGGAAGGTTGTCATGTCCGTATTGTCTTAATCGTACGGATGCGTTTCAATTAAATATGGACGGAAAACAAGTTGGTTTGATTGTCACCGCCGGTTTCTCCCAATCAACCATCCTTACAGGAGAAACAAGAAGTTGTTCAGGAAGAACAAAGTTGTATGTGCCCACCACCACCGTATCTAGTGGAGAAGATTTGTTTGCTCAAATTGATCATTACGGTGCCCAAGAAACAGCTTATCGGGGGGGGGGGGGGGGGTAACTGGCACATTCCAGCTAACGCCTGACGTATGGCGATCATCATAATTGGCATAAGAAAAGCATATTCTGGGAACTTCTTTATTGGAAAGATCATCTTTTGAGACATAACCTTGATGTGATGCATATCGAGAAAAACTTTTTCGAGAACATAATGCACACAGTTCTGAACGTGTAAAGAAGAACTAAAGACAACATAAAGTCTAGACAGGACTTGCCTGATATTTGTGCAAGAAGTGATTTGCACCTTACAAACAATGGGAAAGCCCCTATTCCGACATATCGGTTTGTCTGCAAATGCAAAGGCAGCGTTGTTCGATTGGGCACACATCAGCCGTCAACTTTCCTGACGGGTACGTTTCAAAACTATTAAATGCGTTGAGCAAGGTCAAAAGTTTTCAGGTATGAAAAGTCATGACTGTCATGGTTTATGCAACGACTACTACCTTTCGCATTTGCGGAGCTTCTACCAAAAATGTACATGAATCAATTGCTAGTTACAATTAATTTTAATTTATTTTATTTTATTTATTTTATTTATTTAAGGTTTGATAGAAATTTTAGTTGACTAATTATTTAATTTATCATGTTACAGGAATATGAGCGTTTTTTAGAGATTTATGTACACGAACTCTTACAGAGGATGGAATTCAACAATCTGGATGACAACATTGCAATATTGTTGTGCAACTTAGAGAAGATATTTCCTCCGTCATTTTTTGATGTTATGGAACATCTCCCTATCCATCTCCCTTATGAAGCTGCACTAGGAGGACCTGTTCAGTTTCGTTGGATGTATCATTTTGAACGTTTCATGGGACATTTAAAAGGGAAGGCTAAAACCTTGCAAAGGTTGAAGGCTCAATAGTTGCTGGGAGTTTAACTGAAGAAACATCACACTTCTCTTCATACTACTTTGCACCTACGGTTCGAACACACAAAAGAGCAACAAGACGGTACGATGACGGTGGGTTGCACCAACTTACGCCGTTAAGGGAGTACCAAATATCTTTTCACCTATAGGTCGACTTAGTGGAAGATTGCAGGAAGTCTGGTGGACGAATGATAAAGATCGTCATAGCGCACATACGTATATTCTCACAAACTGCGAATTCGTGAGACCATTTGAATATATATATTAGCTAGTACTGATTTATTTATTTTAAAAAAGTTTTTAAAATTTTCATCTCAGCTTATTCAAGTGTCAAGTAGAAGAAGCATATCCTGATATAACGTCTGATCAATTTGAAAAGCTTAAAGATCGCAATTTTGCTCCATGGTTAATGGCACTAGTACGTATATATATATATGATTTATTTATATATAAAAAAATTTAGACATGGAAGTATCCGATGTTTGGTTGGATTCAATATAACGACATGATTTACATTATCTGTAGGTGGAATATGATGATACATCATATCCAATTTGGTTTCGAGAGTTGATTCAAGGCCCGGTTGGAAAGATCACGACTGCACCTATGTATTTTACTCGAGGATATGTGTTTCATACACAAGAACACGGGAGTCATAGATCAACCGCTAATTATGGGATTTTTGTGAAGGGTGACTTAGACTTTTATGGGATATTGACATACATAATTGAAGTTGAATACCCAGGAACAATCAACTTAAAATGCACATTATTCAAATGTGATTGGTTTGATCCCGTTGTTGGTGTAGGTGTCCGCTTTAACAAATTTGGCGTAGTCGATGTCAATGCATCACGGCGATACCGGAAGTTTGAACCTTTCATACTTGGATCACAGGCAGAACAAGTCAGCTTTATTCCATATCCTCGAGTTCGAGAAACAGGGATACGATGGTTATCAGCTATAAAAGTTTATCCTAGATGTCGTATTGTTGGTTTTAATGGTGAATCGCCAATGCAACAAGAAGTTTGCGGAGATATGTCAACGCCAGATCAAACTACTGATGACATCTTTACTTATCGATCCGCATAATTTTCAAGTTGAAGATTTAGTTGATGACAACATTACTGAAGACGAAGATGGTAATGAGTTTGATGAAAGTGATGAAGCTACCGATGAAGACTCCTCAGATGAAAATGTCTAATTTTTTTTTCATCAACTCGAGATGTATTATTATTAAATATTATTTGTACTCTAAATCTTCAAGTGAAAACTTAATTTATTTCTTGTAATGAAGTTTCTTAAGTTTATAAAAGTTTTACAATGTAATAGCAAAATAATTCAGAATTTTTAACAAAATTTTTAATAAACTTTAACAAATATGTAATAGCAAACTTTAACATAAATTTTTAACAATAGCAAAAACTTTGCAACGAAATAGCAACGAATCGTCGTTAATTCATTGCAATTTCGTGGCAAACTCTGAAAATATTAAATAATATTTACGATTTGCGACGATTTAGCGAGGATTCGACGCTAAATCGTCGCAAATCTTGTACTGAGGTTTGCGACGATTTAGCGTCGATTCCTCGCTAAATCGTCGCAAATCTCGTATTGAGATTTTGCGACGATTTAACGAGGAATCGACGCTAAATCGTCGCAATATTTGGCGCAGAAATTGAGTTGAAAAAAATTGAAATTTTTTTCGGAAAATAATCAAAATAAAGGCGCCAATTTTGCGACGATTTTGCGACGATTCGACGCAAAATCGTCGCAAAATTGGCGCCTTTCCACTATTGGGCAAAATTTCGGCGCCAATTTTGCAACGAATTTGCGTCGAATTTGCGACGGCCACAAAATCTATATATGCAACGCCAAACTTTTTCCCATTTCGCTCATTCCTCTCATTCCTCTCTCCCATTCACTCACTCTCAAACCTCAAATAAATACAAGGTATGTTTTGTAATAATCATTTAAACATTTATTATTTTAGGATAGAAATATATTTAGTTTAGGATTGGAATATTAGTATAGGATTGGAATATTAGTATAGGATTGGAATATTTAGAATAAGATTAGAATGTTTGTATTTGGTTTGAAATATTATTTATTGATTATTAGAATAAGATTGGAATATTTAGAGTAGGATTGAATTGTTTAAATTTTGATTTTACATAATTTTATTATATTTGACTAATTAATTAATGTTATATTTTATTATATTAATTATTGTTTTAAATTTTTTTTTTAGATGAGTAGACGACATAATCCCCCACATTATGCGGATTTTGTGGGATCACGAGCGGGCCCGTCTTCATCTCCGGGTGCATCTCGTCTAGGATCTTCTACGTCCGCTAGCGTACGGGCGCCTTTACAGATGTCACCGCCACCTCCACCACCTCCGGCATCACCACCACCACCAGTTGATGTACCAGTTCCTGCACCACCTAACCATGACACACTTATCGCTCGAGTCAACAACCTTCTACGACAACCGGGACATAGTGATCTTGATCGATTGGATAAAAATCGACCTCCTAACACATTTTGGTAATTTAATAATTATTTAAAATAATTTAAATAATTTTATAATATATTTTTATTAATAATTTTTTTATATGCAGGTTTACCGTAGATAATCGTGTCAATAGGAGCGTCGCAGATTGCATCAAGAATTACTTCGTCGAGCCGCATGCCAATTGGTCTCAGGCCCCCCGGTATATCAAAGATATTTGGTTCGAGATGTTTGCGGTAAAAGTTTTAATTTATTTTTCTCGTATTTTAAATTTTAAATTTATTTAACTATGATATTTTATTTAATTTGTTAATTTTTTTTTGTAGCAAAAATGGCATTGGGATGAAGGTATAACCGGAGACGTTCTCCGAGCATTTGAGGCAAAGGCATTGAAACGCCTTGCTGGGACGGTTTCCAACTGGAAGAAGGAGTGGAAGAATAAGGGTGATGACGCAATGCCGCGGAGTATGGATCCTATTGTTTGGCGCGGTTTGGTTAAGTATTGGGAAGATCCTCATTCGCAGTCAGTAGCCGCTGGATGTTCTAAGGCACGGAACTTTGATCCTGACGGTTACGGACCACCTAAGCACACTGCGGGTCAGACGTCGTTTGCCGCCAAACGAATAACATTGGTAATATTTAATTATTAAATTATAGTAATTATAATTGGTAAAAATTTTATTTGTTTATCTAATATTTTTGTATTTTCTAATTAGGCTAATGGAGGTCAGCTACCTCCTATTGTGCAAGTCATGGTCGAGACCCACAAGAAGAAGGATGGCACATTTGTAGACTCGCGGTCCGAGAAGGTCTACAACGATGTGAATGCCAGGGTTCTTGAGCGTCAGACCCAGCTGACCCAGACATCTCCAGGCGGTAGTTCCGTCCAATCTTGTGATTTAACCGTCGACGAGATGGATACCATTTATAAAGAGGTATGTCTATTTTTTAAATCTAAATTATAATTTACTTTAATATAAAATTGTTAATTACAAGTTTTATTTTTTTTATTTCAGGTTGCTCCGAAGAAGAAGAACCGGGTTTTCGGAGTTGGTTCCATAGAAGATGTTCCGGCGGCATGTTCTTCATCATCTAGGACTCGTGTTTATGACGATCTTGCTCTCTTGCGGACTCAGTTATCCCTCGCGAACAACGAAATAGAAGCTATGCGACGACGACAAGAAGCGACGGAACGTGAGCTCTCAGGGTTAGATCAGCTGTTCGAGATCATCGCAGTTGACAACCCGGTCTTAGCAGAGGCGTTACGCAACAGACGACATGCCCAGCCACCACCTCCGAATGAGGACCAATCGACGGAATTGCAACAGGCTGCAGTGGAAGCGGCCAATGCGGATCTACCGGCGTTCGACCTCGGAAACGACGCTGATATTTAGTTTTTTTTTTTTTTGTAATCTCAAAACATATTTTAATATTAATAAAAAATATTTTTATTTAAATTTTTAATTTTCAATTTTCATTTTTATTAATTATTGATTATTAATTATCAAAAATTTAATAAAAAACAAAATTATTTAAAAATCGTTGCAAAAACAAAAACGATGCTAATTCGTTGCTAAATATTCGACGCAAATTTGTCGCTAATTTTGCGTCGAATTAGCATCGAACAAAACCTAATCGTTGTAAAATCGTCGCTATTTTTTGCGACGATTTAGCGGCGAAAGTATGACGATGCAAATTTTGCAACGATTTAGCGACGATTAAGGTTTTTCAGAAACTCGAGGTTATTTCGTCGCTAAATCGTCGCTAAATTTGCGTCGATTTAGCGACGTCGGGTTGCGTCGATTTTGCGACGATTCTGGTGGCGACGCAAATTTGCCTGCGTCGATTTAGCGACGTCGGTTTGCGTCGATTTTGCGACGATTCTGGTGGCGACGCAAATTTGCGACGATTTCTATTTTGCGTCACGCCGTTTGCGACGTTTTGAATTTCGTCGCAAACGCCGTTTTGCAACGATTTAGCGACGATTATGGACGTTGCAAAACGACTGTTTTCTTGTAGTGTTTATGCAACATGTTCTTTGTAGTATACCCATGATGTGGGCAATCCTTCAAATAACCTGTGAAGCGGTCCCATGCTTCGAAGAACTACTAGTTTCCCGTCTATTGGAACGTGAAGATCTTGTTCCTTAACTGAGTGGTCTTGGACTTATTTTTGTTACATAAAATAGCCAAAGTTTGCTTATTTTTGTTACTTAAAATTTAATTAAAATGTATATGTTAAATAAAAGATATGGGTTTTTGTTTAATCAATTATAAAAGATATGGGTTTTTGTATTATCAATTACAGAAAATGAATATTATTTATTATAATAGCCAAAATTTGCTTTTTTTGTTACTTCAAATTTAATAAAAAATGAATATGTAAATAAAAAGACATTGGTTTTTGTTTTGTCAATAATACAAAAACGAACATTGTTAATTATAATAGTCAAAGTTTGCTTTTTTTTTGTTACTTTGAATCTTATTAATAAAATAATATGTTAAATATACTTTTGACTAAAATGTATCATATATATTTTTTCAAAAATTTATTTGTTAATCATATATGTTAATTCTTTAAATCTTTCAAAAATGTAACATATGGAGGTTACATGTATTTTTTAACACTTGATAATCTTTTTAAAATTTTTATTTTAATACAAAAATTATCACGATATATATGAAAGATTTTTTTGATAATTTTTATTAAATCAAAATCCAAAATTAAGTAAATATTAAAATATATATATAAACTTTACTAAACAATACAAGTTTTCTAATAATACAAGTTACGTCGAGATGTGAGATATTGCATTTACCACCATAAAAAATGTCATCACCTGCTAACATTTTTTTCTCCGCACATAGTGCGGTTAACTCTTTAGTATAACATATACAAAAATAAAAAAATAATCTTTCACATATTTTACCTCTCAATCAAATCTCTCCACAATTTTGATGATATAGTTTCTCTCCATTGAATTTCATATTTTCTCACCTGGTCTTGGATTGTAAGAATTTCATCATTATCCGTTCGAAGAAAATTATGTAAACCAATCAAGTAGAATCTCTGTTTGTGGCTCATAAAAAAATAAGGTGCTTTAAAAATTAGAAATCGATATTTATTAAAGACTTTATATCTCAATTAATCCCTTATTTTACTAGTTGTAGCATTGATTTTGTGAATAATAATAAATATAATCCAATTGCTTGGAAATAACGAAACATCATTTGTTATGAAAACAATTATAAAATATTAATAGTATTAAAAATTAATTAAAAAAGCAAGGCTCGAGAAGCTCTGTGTCAGATGTCGTTTCGAAGGCCGATGAACATTCACCACCAATTAAAGAGCAGAGACGAAACATAGAACCAAAGTTATAAACATGGAAAATGCAAATGTATTTTTTTTTTTTTTTGCCAATCCACCTGAAATAAAATGGTGAGACTTTGGATTTCAATCTATGTAAGTATCAGTAAAATGGATTTTCAAATCCATTCAAATTTAACGTGAAATCAAATATATATATATATATATATATATATATATCTTAAATATTGAATAAAAGAAAACATATCTAATAAATCCTGAATTTTCAAACTCTGAACGTTTTAATTCAAAATTTCGATAATGTCATTTTATTGTCAAATTTTACTTTGATTTTTTAACTTAATAGATAACTTGTGTTGACTGTACCATTTTAGGCATGTTGTTAAATAGAAACATTAAGAGATTAAATATCCGTTAATTAACAAGTTTGGGACAAAGAACACTAGGATAAGGTCAAGGGCCGCAAGGACACGTAATCTTCGACATCAAAATGACATTTAGGAAATTCAGGATTAAAACGTCTACAGTTTAAAAATTGAGATTTATTAGACAATTTTTCCATTGAAAAAGGGTAATTTTAACTAGTATTAATAAATGATATAACCAATAAGACATGATTTAAAAATATTTTTATAAATTAATAATTAAATAACATATGATTTTACTTAGATTTCTAAATTCATTAAAGTCTTTTAATCAATAAACCCCCTTAACTATTTTGTCAAGATTTTAATTTATCTTTATTCTAGTATATTACCTTTTCTTGTTAATACATACCATTAAGTTTTCCCGTTGACTTTTATACAGTATGGTGGCTTCTTTTAATCTTATATCATGTACCCTCATGATGAAAAATATCAATAAATCTTTAAAACACAAATGCATGTTTCAATCCATAGTTAATTGGGCTTCTTGCTAAACTAGACCCTTATTTGAAGTCAATTCCAAAACTAGACCCCTCTTCCTTTTCTTTTCAAAATGCCTTAAAATACCCCTCATCGCTTCTTTTTTCACAAAAATACCTAGCGCAGACTTCTCCTGTGAAGTCTGGTAGCTGGGTTTGAAAAACAATAACCCAAAGATTCTCACGTAATAACGAAAATGCCATCGTCTTCAATAGTTCCCAACCACACTTACCAAACAAAATTGAGCTCTCAATGCTTCAAACAACCGAATTAAGTGATGTTAATGCTTTAAAACTGAGTTAAAAGCTCCATTTTTGTCGATCTCCTCTCTCATTTCAACCATTTAACTCTATAATATCGTTTTCAATATTTACCATCCATATATCTTGCGATTTACTAAGATTCGAGCATAATAACGCTTGGGTTGCTTGGGTATTGTTGGCGTGATCAGTTCTTGGCCGTTTAAGAAGCTAAACACAAGCTCAAACCGAATCTTGGTAATTTTTGCTTCATTTTCTCCGATTTTCCAGAAGGCAGACTTCATGGGTGAAGTCTCAATAGTCAACTGGGGGTTAGTTTTGCAATTGACTTTTTGGGTCTCAGACTTCACGATTGAACCACGATGAAGTCTGAAGTTCTCCTTTGAAAACAAAAAACGGTGTTTAGACTTCACCGTCGAAGTCTGGTTACAAGGGGTCTAGTTTTGCAATTGACCGTTAAGTCTGACTTTGTACAAAGACTTCTTCTGTGAAGTCTGCGAAAAAAGGCGGTTAGTTTTGCAATTGACCGGAACGAAGACTATTTATCGAGACTTCATCTGAGAAGTCTGCGTGAAAAAGGGGTTAGTTTTGCATTTGACCAAAATTCCGAAACATTGACTATTGGTAGACTTCTCGTATGAAGTCTACAACCATCGGTAATTCTGGAATTTAAAAATAAATTTTTTTGGTCAATTGCAAAAGTAACCCTTTTTCTAAATAGACTTCTCAGACGAAGTCTCATGTAAAAGTCAAACTCTGGTCAATTGCAAAACTATACCCTACTTTATGGGTAGACTTCGCCGAAGAAGTCTCTGAAGGCAAAAAGACTTCATCGAGGAAGTCTAATTACGTAATAGACTTCCTAAATGAAGTCTATTACCAAAAAGACTTCCTAGATGAAGTCTACTAAAAAAGTCAAAACTGTGGTCAATTGCAAAACTAGACCCCAAACTGGTATAGACTTCTCTGACGAAGTCTCCTTGTGTAGCAGACTTCGCATGTGAAGTCTGCTCAAAAAGTCAAAATCTGGTCAATTGCAAAATTAGACCCGTGCTTCAGACTTCACGGGCGAAGTCTGCTTCAGATAGCAAAGCAGACTTCATCGAAGAAGTCTACTAAGAGACTTCGCCTGTGAAGTCTCTAATGATAATTTCAGTAAAAATGCAATTTTAGCCTATTTGTAATTAGTTTTTTTTTTCTTGTCCTAACATGTGTGTTACGTATGGCTTTTGATGTTTTAGAAATTTGAACTATTTTAATCGCATAATTATTTTTTTATATTTTTTCTGAACTTATTAGGTGTTTAGGTTATAAATTTAGACTTCACGGGCGAAGTCTGCTTCCGATAGCAGAGCAGACTTCATCAAAGAAGTCTACTAAGAGACTTCGCCTGTGAAGTCTCTAATGATAATTTCAGTAAAAATGCAATTTTAGCCTATTTGTAATTAGTTTTTTTTTTCTTGTCCTAACATGTTTGTTACGTATGGCTTTTGATGTTTTAGAAATTTGAACTATTTTAATCGCATAATTATTTTTTTATATTTTTTCTGAACTTATTAGGTGTTTAGGTTATAAATTTAGACTTCACGGGCGAAGTCTGCTTCCCATAGCAGAGCAGACTTCATCAAAGAAGTCTACTGAGAGACTTCGCCTGTGAAGTCTCTAATGATAATTTCAGTAAAAATGCAATTTTAGCCTATTTGTAATTAGTTTTTTTTTTCTTGTCCTAACATGTTTGTTACGTATGGCTTTTGATGTTTTAGAAATTTGAACTATTTTAATCGCATAATTATTTTTATATATTTTTTCTGAACTTATTGGGTGTTTAGGTTATAAATTTAGACTTCACAGAGGATGTCTGTGCGTAGACTTCGTTCGAGAAGTCTCTTGCACTATCTTTTTAAAAAATGGATTTGTATCATATATAATATGCATTTTCGAGATTTTAAATTTTTTACATGTGTATTAGTTATTGTTGTTGTTTATGTATGAATTTCACATCTCAATGTCTTATATTCTATCTTAAATCGATTTTACGAATTTCTGATAATTATTTTTCAACAGACTTCACCTTTGAAGTCTACTGTGAAACAAACTAACAGTTTGCCTTTGTGTTGTTTCAAATGTCTTTCAGAAAATGGTTCATGTACCTGCTGTCTTTGGAGAATGGGTGATGAGAGACTGTAAGTGGCATTTTGAGGTGGATCATCCCAAAGGAGGGAGAATGTTTTTCTTGAGTGATTCTTGTACACACCGTGAACTCATTGAGATGGCACTAGCAGACTATGAGCTGGACAAGAACGACTTCGTCGAGTTAACTTACTCGTTGCCGAATTCAATGTTGCAACTAACGGACACGGATTGTCCTACACCACCTATGCATGTCTCAAATGATAGACAAGTGCGGTCCTTGGTTGAGTTATGTAAAACGCATGCTGTACGCCTTTGCGTCTCGAGTCGTTTTGGTATGGCTAGTGGCAATGAGGTTGCTGGTGAAAGTGTTGACGAAGACCTTCAGGATGTAGAAGAGTTTGAAGACGAAGATATGGATATATCTGATGGTGGTGAGGTTAACGTCAACGACGATGGTGATGATGATGATGATGATGCGGAAGAATCTCATGCTGGTGAGGTTAAAGAAGAATACCTTGAGGATTATACTGTGTATGGGAAAGTTGAGGATGAGGATGGTAGTGAAAATGATGATGAGGATAATACGTGTCCTGTTGCGGAAGGTGGCTTTGTTGGTGAAGGCCCAAGATCCAACATGACATGGTCAGACGGTATCTATACGACTGCGAGTTTTCCTACAAAGGATGCGCTTGTATCCGAGCTGCGGTTGACGGCTATAATGTCGAAATTCACGTTCAAAGTGCATAAGTCTACACAAAAGTTGTTCGTAGCCATCTGCGGTGTGAAAGGATGCAATTGGAGGATTAGAGCGGCTGTGAAAAATGAACCAAAAAGGTTTTGGGTTACCTTGTACAAAAAAGATCATACTTGCAATGTTGCAGACCGAATTTCTCTGCGCAAACGTCATGCTCCGAGATATATTGCTAAACTGTTTTATGATGAATGGGGAACAATCGATGGAGTAACGCCGAAGATGATTAGATCTGCAATGAAGAATAAATATGGTATGCAGATGAATTATACCACTTCCTATAGAGCTTTAATATTTGCACAACACTTGGTGAGGGGAACAGCTGAAGATGGATATGAGCAGCTGCCGTCTTATCTCTATCGCATCGGGCTAGCCAATCCCGGAACTGTCACTGATCTTGTGGTTGATGATCAAAACAGATTCAAATATCTGTTTATGGCTCTTGGAGCCTCTATTACCGGTTTTCAGTTTCTGAGAAGAGTTATGGTGGTGGATGGGTGTCATCTACCGGGGAAGTATGGTGGAGTTATGCTAGTAGCTTGCGGCCAGGACGGGAATTTCCAAATATTCCCGTTAGCTTTTGCTATTGTAGACTCTGAAAATGATGAATCATGGCAATGGTTTTTCATCAAGTTGAGTGGATGTGTCTCCGATCAATTTCCTTTGGTCATAGTGTCCGACAGGCACGCCTCGATTAAGAATGCCATTGAAACTGTTATGCCATGGGCAACAAGAGGGATATGTTATTATCACCTACAGAATAACATAATCACGAAGTACAAGGGAAAGCAACTTATGTACTTGGTCAGAGGGGCTGCGTATGCATATACGTATTATGATTTTAATAGATACATGGACGCCTTACGTGAGACAAAGCCCGATCTTTTAGCTTACTTGGAGGACGCAGATGTGAAACTATGGGCCCGCGTTCACTTTCCAGGAGAACGATACAACATACAAACGAGCAACATTGCTGAATCGATAAACTCTGCACTTAAGCCAGCTCGAGGATTTCCCATACCCTTTCTTTTGGAATTCATACGAGAGAAGCTAGGAAGATGGTTTTTTAAAAGGCGAGAAGACGCTATCAGTCTCACAACTAAACATAGCAAGGGAGTTGAATATTTGCTAACTATTCGTCAGCATTATGTTTACCAGATGACTGTCGAACGCATAGATGGATGGCGATTTCATGTGAAGGGAGGACATAGAGATTGTATCGTTGATTTCCAACATCGAACATGTGGGAGTGTATGATGTTGAGAAAATACCTTGCTCGCATGCTATTGCTGCTGCTCCTGAGCTTAAAATGGATGTTGCCGCCCTCGTATGCCCGTCATACACAAAGGAATATTTGTATTCGACGTATGCAGGCAATATTTTCCCCAAAACCGTCGATATAAAAGAGCCCGAGTTTGCCAAGGTTTTCCCTCCACTCATCCGAAGTCCTCCTGGAAGGCAGAAGAAGTCAAGGTGGCAAACGAGGCTTGAAATCGCCAGAAAGACTACGCCAAAACCGCGGAAGGCTAACAACCAATATAGTTGTTCAAAATGCAGGTAGTCTGGACATACTCGCGCTAACTGTGTAAGTTAAAATCTTTGTTTTGAGGGGGCTCTGTTTTTGAGGGGACTCTGTTTTTAAGAGGACTCTGTTTTCTTTTTTTTTTGTTACGTAGAGTTTCAAGGTTGAAGGAAAGTAGAAGTCTGCTCTTGAAGTCTCCCATAGAAGTCTGTTCAGGACGCATGCGAAGTCTCTAGAAGAAGTCTGTATTTGAAGTCTCCCATAGAAGTCAGTTCAGGACGCATACGAAGTCTCCATAAGAAGTCTGGATTTGAAGTCTCCCATAGAAGTCAGTTCAGGACGCATACGAAGTCTCCATAAGAAGTCTGTATTTGAAGTCTCCCATAGAAGTCTATAATTAGATGTTCAGTATGCAGATGAAGTCTTCTGTGGTAGTCTGTGGATGAAGTCTTCCATTGATGTCTAAAATTAGGGTTTTCTATGAAGATGAAGTCTACAACTTTTTAACTTATATAATTATGCTTTTTAATTGTGGTTTTAATTGTATGACCAGTTATTTTTGTATTTTTACGAAGACAAAGTCTAAAACTTTTTTACTTATATATAACTAAGGATAATTAACATATAAGAGTAATTAACGATAGTTAACATATAAGAGTAATTAACGATAATTACTTATATAAGAGTAATAAGGTTCCGAACCATAATTAACATAATAAGGTTTGAAGATTACATAAACCCCCCACCCCCCACACCCCGCTCCGTTTCATATAGATCTAAAGGATCAGGTGCTCTTTGATCCTCCGGCCAAAGTTTCAGACATTTCTCGTGCCTTCTCATTGAAACAGTCCCGATCTTTGATGTAGACTTCAGCAGCAGAATCCACAAAATTATCTCCTTCACCCAACTCTGGCTCATACAACATATTCACAAGAGCCTGAAATACTGTGGTTATGTTGTAGTCGGCTCTCCACTGCTCAGGGAGGAGCATCTTCAAGTAGATACTCCCGCGATCCACATTAGGGTGGTAGATCAGGGTGCTGAAACGAACCTACATTACCCAAACCGTCACGATATTTAAGGAATTTCCAATTACATGAAAAGGACATATTCTATTACTAATTATCCCTATGTGTTTTACTAACTATTAAACATGTGTGTGTTCTCTAAGTTCCATTTGTGTAGCTGGAATATGATCAAAACTTACGAATGGGGGTCTAATCGGGTATCCCGGCGGATAACAAACAATCACTTTGAAAGTCCCTCCCTCATAAGGGGTGCCAATAGGGCCAAATAGCATACCCTCCCAATGGAACATGTCATCGGCCACAGGTCCTAAAAAAAATTGGTAAGAAATTAGAAGATTGCATGAAATTGGTAAGAAATTAGAAGAAGCTGTATAGAGATTACCTGCCGTGAAGTGAGCATTCGGATTCTTCAAGAGGTTCTTCAAACCTCTTTCGATGATTCTTGCTGTGAACGGCATTTTTTTTTTTATAAAAGATAATTGGGATTTCCTTAGAAAGCAATAGATGAAACTGTAAATTTTAGATCTACTCAGTAATATAGTCGGTTGCGTGTTTTGGAGAAGAGTAATAAATGATAAGAAGCGACGTTTCGCTTTGCCTGCTTTTTATCGTAATTGAGAAGTCTAAATGAGAAGTCTCCTAAGGAAGTCTCTAACTAGGGTTTTGTATGAAGATGAAAGCTCCAGTAGAAATCTGCGATTGAAGTCTCCTAGAAAATATTTTATACTTCACCAGATTTATACAAGATTATACAAAATATACGGTTAGATTTATACAGCATACAAAACATACAAAATATACGGTTTCACGAAGGTCCGTTTCGTTTTGCGTGCTTTCTGTGTTTGAAGTCTCCTACAGAAGTTTCTAACTAGGGTTTTGTACGAAGATGAAAGCTCCAGTAGAAGTCTGCGTTTGAAGTCTCCTACAGAAGTCTCTTACTAGGGTTTTGTACGAAGATGAAGTCTCCAGTAGAAGTTTGCGTTTGAAGTCTCCTACAGAAATCTCTAACTAGGGTTTGGTACGAAGATGAAAGCTCCAGTTGAAGTCTGCGATTGAAGTCTCCTAGAAAATATTTCATACTTCACCAGATTTATACAAAATATATCATACTTCACCAGATTATACAAAATATACGGTTAGATTTATACAGCATACAAAACATACAAAATATACGGTTAAATTCCTCATCTAGTTTACAAAATATACGGTTAAGAGTCGTACACATCCAAACCTACGTAACCGCCCTTCTCAGTCCCCGTTATGCCGAGCTCATCGTATATTTCTGTAGTCAGGTTCTCCCTTATGAACTTGATGTTCTTATTATGGGGAGAGTTGTAGCTATAATGCAAGAAGCAGTAGTATGAATTATGGTATTGATCAACCTAGTTATACTAAATATAGTCATGAATATGATCAGTTTGGTTATGGGTATAACCAGGATAATAGATTTCATGATATGGTTACATATGCATTTCATGAAACTACTACTGCATTTGTTGAGAATATTAGTGAAGAACCCAACGTAGATGCGCAACGATTTTATGATATGTTAGATGCTGCAAATCAGCCCAACTACGAGGGATGTAGAGAAGGGTAGTATAAGTTATCATTGGCATCTAGGATGATGACAATTAAAGCTAGTAATAACTTAAATGAAAGTTGCATGGATTCATGGGCTTAACTAATTAAAGAGTATTTGCCACCAGATAAATTATCAGCTGAGAGTTCCTATTAAATACAAAGGTTGATTGCAAGTCTTTGGTTACCATCATAAATAATTGATGTGTGCATTGACTATTGTATGATTTTCTGGAAAGATGATGATAAACTAGAGCAATGCCGATTTTGCGGGAAGCCAAGATATCAACTTACAAGTGGAAGGACGAGAGTGGCGTACAAACGTATGTGGTACTTGCTAATTACTGATAGATTAAAACGCTTATACCAATCGGAAAGGACATGAGCATCAACGAAATGGCATGGACAACATTCCACTACCACTGATGATGTTATGCGTGGAAAAACTTTCAGACGGTACATTCAAATTTGTTAACGAGTGTAGGAATGTTTATATTGGCTTATGTACAAATGGATTTAGTCCATTTGGAATATCTAGTAGCGATAGAGTACTATTGGAAATTATGATTGGTTTATGTTAAGTACCATTGTTCATATTCTAAAAATATTTTGAGTTGTGAATACTGATATATCATGGTTTTTACCCACTTTTAACCATGATATAAGTCTTTTTTCCGAGTCTTTCCAGTAGTTTTAGAGTCTTTCAAGTTCTTTTCAGGATATAGGCACATATGGAGCTAAATTGGATTATTGGGAAGCTTTTGAAGCAATCTGGAGTTGAAGCAGTTCGGGGAACTGAAGCTCAGCATCGATCAATACCTGAGGAGCATCGATCGACACCATTCATTTGGAAGAGACACGATTAAAGCCCCAAGTATCGATCGATACCATTTACAGTATCGGTCGATACCAGTGATCTGCGCATCAAGACCGAAGATAAACCAGAAGTTTTCTTTATTTTTCGAGATAGACTCCAAAACGTGTTTTAGCTATATAATTAGGTTTTTCAGCCTCTAGAAAAAGACACTTGTGATTTCTGGAGATAGAGTATTCTGCAATTGAGTTTTTGGGAGAAGAACCTTGAACCTTTTTGTATTCCTACTATATCTTATTTATGATATCTATTTTATTCATGATGTATGTCTCATTCACCATGTCTGAGTAGATTCCCTGTTAGGTTTAAGGTTGTTTAAAAGGTATTTGATGAATTATTAGATTTGATTGATTTGTTAAGGAATATCTATAGAGCTTTTCACCTAGACTTGAGATTAATGCTTATTCTAGCCTCGCGAACTAGAATATGATATTAGGTTGATTAATTGGCACGAAAGTGTGATTGGTTTCCTGAACTAGTGTTTGGTGAGCAAAAGACCTATTCGCAAAGAAATTTCGTTTAGGATTTTGTGAACAATTGAATTTGATCGTTAATTCTTGTTTGAATTTATAGAATCTGCAAAGAAATTTGGGATTCTAGGTTTAGACATAGATAGTCTTCGCAACGACAGTTGGTTTACTTTATATCTGTGTTTCAAGTTCAAGAGCGGAACTTATTTTCATACTCGAACAATTGTTGATTTTGGAATTGACTATTGGCTGCATTCTAGATCACTGCATAACTTCCTAGGCCTATGTTTCTGCTTTATTCCACTTGATTTACTAATTTCGATTTAAATGTTTTGTTATTCTTAGTATACATTATCTTTAGCTTAGAGCATTCTAATTTCCTATTTAAGAATCTATATTGATGGAATATCTTGAGTCTTTGTTGGTGTGACCCTTATATATCTGCAGCTACTTTTTATTGTTGTCTTTCAAGTACTATACATAGAGAGATACTCTACTATCTCTTGCAGATATCCCAATTTTTGTGCGTCGACGCCCTCCTCGCCCCGGGCAGACTCACTAATTTTCACTAATTAGAATTGACCCACACAGGTTTTAGAATTTCGACCTCACAGTTAGTTTTGAAGCGAGTGCGATCGAATACCTACATGCTGTTCCTATTTTGTGTAGTCGATCGTATCGTACTCGTTATTATTGTCTGTCCACTTGACGTTTTGCGGCTTTCTTTGTCTAGATGTGACTTGTTACGTTAGCCTATGTCCGTTCATTTAGTCGCTGAGGTCTAGTTTACCTCTATTCTGTTGAATGTAGTGCGGCAGCTAAATAATATTGCAAGCAAATGGCGAGTCGATCATTTGTGGGCGTGGCTAGTGGAAAGTCAAGAATATCGATGAAGGTGAAGCAGAGGATGTCAACTACATTGGTTGGTAATGGTTTTTGAGATTCGTTATACAACCGCGGTTTCAATAATAATCTCAGAGAGGAGGATTCAAATCTGATTTCAAGTCTTCGAATTTCAGAGCAAAACTCCTTTGCTCAGAGCCATTTCAGAACAGTACAGGTACATCTCGCACCTACTGGGAATTCATCTTATCAGACACCACGTCCAAGATTCAGGAAAGCAAAGTTGAGACTATGCTTTGAACAGATCTTTGAGGGGCAACAAAGATGACTGTTGATTTCAATGGAAAGATGGATTGCTTTGTACACTGATTTTGAATGGAAAAAATGAAGCTCTGAACATTCCATCAGAAGACCGCTGAAAACTCAGGTTATGCTCAGACTGCAGATTATAGTAAAGAGACAGGATGGTTTTCTTCCGGAGAAGAGCTGGTGAATACGAGGGAGCACGTTCATGCCATCAACTTTGAGGAGCGGAAGAGAGTCACTCCAGGTTTGCAAGAAGACATACTTCTATAGATGAACTCGTCAATCTTGCTGGAGACGACGATGACGACGATGGGATTCCTGAAACTTCGCCAGTATCGGTCGATACCCCTCAACATCGATCGTTGCCTGTTCAGAGTTGCTGCAGAACCAGTTGCAACACCACAAGTATCGATCGATACTCCCCCTGTATTGATCGATACCATGTCCCAAAAGTCGACCAGAAACAGATTACTAAGACATTTTGGGAGAGTCTATCTACAAAGATTCCTTTTCCCTCGACCTCTACCAAGTCTAAGAAAGAAATAGAAGAGGCCAGATGCAGAGAATGCTAGAGAAGTAGGTTGTTGAACTCCCGTTCGTAGATGCTCTCAGACTGCCCGACCTTCAGCGAGATATCATTCAGAGAGGATGGTAGTTCAAGCAATTGTCTGAAGGGTGAAGCATAGGGCATGGGGGTGGGTGGCGCTCAGTCGCTAGTGGGGGGGTCTACTGAGAGTATTCACCCAGCTGATATTGCAGTGCGATTCTTCTCACAAAGATGCAGAGTTAAGACTTATCACCTAAACTGCTGGAATTTTCGGTCTTGAGAATTACTACAAGCTTCTTCACTGAGAGGTTTGTAACTTCTTACTTTAATAGTGCTTGGGTAATCCGACGTGGTAGAAGGTAATGCTTCAAATGTTAGTCTTCGTAGTATAGAAAGGATGCAGGGATGACAGTATTACACAACGTCGAATCTCCCTGATCCTGTCTGATGCGATCATGTCGATTCCTTGATACGCGTTCTCGACTGTAGGTGAGCGTCCCGATTATACCCAATTGGGACTTGGCTTAGTCCCAACTGCGATTTCATCGTCTCGAATATTGATTGCTGAACAAAGAGATGGCATTGATATGGGTAGATCTTTCTTAGCTACCAGCTAGCGCCCTAATCGGACTACAAGAATGGAAAATCATCCCGTCCATTGCGATCTGTCATTCGTGAGCTTTCAACATGGCAGAAGATGATGAGAAGACCAACCGCATAGATGCGTTCAGCACCATTCTTCATCGACACTTTCAGTGAGCTATCAGATGCAGTATTTCCTTATGAGTTACACCCTGAGAATCCCTTAGAGAAGGGCTTTGCGCGTTGCTCCAGCTTGAGCACAGGACTTCATTCACAGAGAGCGTTAGATATACCGACGATTACCTGTTCGGAGCACATTCAGGCTGAAGCATCGAGATCGGATACAAGGAGGTATCTCAATCGGATCCCACATTTTCTGTCCCGTAGGCTGCGTTATTACGCTAGGCCAGGATCTGAATTCGTTGAGCATTGACTGGAAAGAGAGTAGCTCCTAAGCTTCGATCTTATCAGCCTCTACACTAAACTTGCGTATGTTGTTCTTGCCCTGGCCCTACTTACTTATATCCGTGTGATTGTCAATTCCTTCTTTGAACAACGCGAAGTCGTATACTCGCTGAGCAAGCTGCGCCAAGTAATCGTGCAAAGGCTCTCGGCATATTCTCTGATGACATTTTCAGGTATTCTCGACCCCAGATTATGTGCATGCATCGGACTTCCATCTAGAGGACAAGTCGAAGAGCTTCAATCGACGCATAGTGGGAGGCTTAACCCGAATTCTGAAAGAGGCTGCGTAAAGAATAGAGATATTGAGAACTTCTACGGAAGTAGGAGTTATCTACCCATCCTCTGGACAGCAGTTGGTGGCATAGCATTGTGTATTGATTGCAGGAAGCTGAATGCGACGACAAGGAAAGATTTTTCCATTGCCATTTCATTGATCACTGCAGAGAGATTGGCTTAGTCACCCTTATATACATCTCTCTGGTTGGATACTCATGGTTTTTCCAGATCCAGATACATCCAGCATGATCAGGGAGAAGACGACGTTCAACCTGTCCGTACGGCACAGTTTCGCTTTATCAGGATGGATGCCTTCGATTGTGTCAACGCTCCAGCGCTACATTTCAACAGAGATGTATGATGTCGACACAATTTTCTCAGATATGATCGAGAGTTCATGGAGGATATTTAACTGGATTGTATTTTTCTGTTTACTGGTTCTTCTTTCTAAAGGGATGTTATGGGGACAACTTTATTGGCAGACGGTAACTCTTCAGGCTGTGAAGAGAGAGCATTTGGCTTCTTGAAACTGGAGAAAATGCCACATTTATGGGTTCAAGACGGCATCGTTCTGGGACATAAGGTTTCTAAGGCTGGGATTGAAGTTGACAAGGCTAAGATTCAGGTCATGACAAGCCTATTACCACCTACATCTGTGAAGGACATTCGGAGTTTCCTTGGTCACGCCGGGTTCTATCGCAGATTCATTCAGGATTTCTCCAAGTTAGCTCGTCCGCTTACTGCTCTGCTATGTAAAGATGTCACCTTCAATTTTACACCAGAGTGTCTCGCTGCGTTCGAAATGATCAAGAAGGCGTTGGTTACTGCTCCTATTGTTCAGCCACCAGATTGGAATCTCCCTTTTGAGATCATGTGTGATGCGAGCGATTTTGCAGTTGGATCTGTTCCGGGATAGAGGAAGGACAAGAAGCTTCATGTCATATATTATGCCAGCAGAACACTGGATGACGCCCAAAGGAACTACAGTACAACTGAGAAGGAGTTACTTGCTGTTGTGTTCTCTTTCGAGAAATTTCGTTCCTATCTGATAGGGAGTAAAGTGATTGTTTATACTGACCATGCTGCTCTTAAGTACCTGCTGTATAATAAGGATATGAAACCTCGATTGTGTCGATGGGTTTTACTGCTCCAAGGTTTTGACATAGAGATCAAAGACAAGAAATGAGTGGAGAATGGAGTTGCAGATCATCTCTCACGTATGAGATCAGTGAAGAAGCTCCTATTGACGATTCATTGCCTAAGGAGCGGATATACTTCGCTGAGACTAGTTCTGATTCGATTCTGCCACTGCAGAAGTCGAGCATCGATCGACACTCTCCCTGTATCGATCGATACTCTCAAGATTTGCTGTTGTCCGTTCACGATACACGCATCGATCAATACTCTCACTGTATCGATCGATACCAGCTGTTCTCCACCACCGATACGTCTGTAGATCAATCTGAATTTGAGGAATCCTTGGCTGTCACTTCTCCTGCTGAACCTTGGTACGCCGATATAGCCAATTACCTTGCTGCTGACTACGAACCAAAGCATCTCAAGAAGTATGTCAAGAAGAAATTCATGAGAGATGTCAGACGTTACTTCTGGGATGAACCATATCTGTACAAGCACTGTTCTGATGGGATCTACAGAAGGTGTATAGCTGAATCTGAGGTACCAGAGATTCTGTTTCATTGCCATGGATCTGAGTATGCTGGGCATTTTGTTACATTTAAAACAGTTTCTAATGTTCTGCAATCTTGTTTTTGGTGGCCTATTATGTTTAAGGATGCTCACACCTTCATCTCTCATTGTGATGTGTGTCAGAAAAGAGGAAAGATCAGCAAGCGCCATGAGTTGCCGCAGAACTTCATCCTTGAGGTTGAAGTTTTTGACTGCTGGGGTATTGATTTTATGAGACCATTTCCTCCATCGCGACAGAACATATACATATTTGTCGCCGTCCGTTACGTCACCCAGTGGGTAGAAGCAATTGCTAGTCCTACCAATGATTCCGCCGTGGTTCTGAAACTGTTCAAGTCCATTATCTTCCCTCGATTTGGAGTTCCCAGAGTTGTTATAAGTGATGGTGGCATTCACTTCGTCAACAAGATCTTCGAGAAGCTGCTGAGAAAATATGGCGTACACCATCGCGCCACGCCATATCACCCTCAGACCAGTGGACAAGTAGAGGTCTCCAACAGATAGATCAAGGAGATTTTGGAGAAAACAGTTGGCATTACACGGAAGGATTGGGCGCTGAAACTCGACGACGCTCTTTGGGCCTACAGAACCGCGTTCAAAACACCACTTGGCACCACACCTTTCCATTTGCTGTATGGGAAAGCATGTCATCTTCTGATTGAGATAGAGCACAAGGCAGCTTGGGCTACCAAACTTATGAATTTCGACATCAAGTCTGCTGGTCAAAGGCGATTGGTTCAGTTGAATGAGTTGGATGAGATCAGACACTTTACCTATGAGAACTTGATATGCTCAAATCTAATACCCTAAAAGTATCTAAGCAGTCGCTACAGTATTTTAGGGGTCGAACCACAAAGACTCAAGATGACACTCAATAGATTCATAAATATGAACTAAGCTAAGCAGAATAGATGGAATTAAAAATGACAAAACAATTAAATCAAGGATATAAATCAATGGAGGAAAACGCTAGGCTTAGGGAAACTTGCAAGCAAATCAGAATTATCAAATCAAATCAATTGTNCGACGAGTATCGATCGACACTCTAGGAGTATCGATCGATACCAAGGCCAAAAGAGAATTGTGCTGCTACGCTGAGCATCGATCGATACCACTTACTGTATCGATATATACTCAGCACCCAGGTAAGTTTTCTATAAAATCCTCGAGTTTTATCCTTCACTCCATCATCATTATATCGCTCGACGCCGCCTCTTTCTCTCTCACTCTCTCACAACGTTTTCGATTTTTCATCATTTTCTTCAATTTCAAACACTAATCCACTCGGATTTTTTATCACATTGTCATTCTATTTATCATACCTTTGATCTACAAGGTAATGTACTCGATTTCATCCTTTTAGATTTGTTGACAGATTCGGTTTGGGGTTTCCTTTGCTGTGAAGTTCTTGCTCTGTTTCTTGTCATCTTTAGCTCAAGGAGAATGAAATTGCTATGTTAGGTTGAAAATGGGTCTGATAGAGATAGAGTACTTTGAGGAATTCGATTTTAGGTTGATAGAGTGGAATTTGCGATGCATCTGTAGGGAACCTGTGTGCCTACACCCCGAGTATCGATCGATACCCCCTTGGTATCGATCGATACCTGCACTTATTCGACACACGAGCGAATCTGCTTTCTGTTTTCTTTTCGATTTCTTCTCAGATGGCTCCCCGCAAGAAGGCACGACAGGATGACGCTTTCGGTTCCAATCTTCCACGCCGCGAGTTCAGTCTTCAGGACGAGGTCGAGGCATTCTGTGGCTTCTATTGGCACGCCGGAATCATCTCCGCTGTTCTGACCCAAGATCGCTACAGGGTCTTGAAAGGTGGCTTCACAGACAACACTGGTCCTCAGAGCTTTATTGAAATCCACATCAGTGACCTGAGAGCTGCACCGCAACGTTCGCCATCTCCCTCTGCCCCTGCCCCTGTTGCTCGGCCTCCCTGGCCTAAGTTGGAGGGGAAGAGGATAATTCCGCGACGCGATTGGGTGGGTTTGCCTAAGGAGGAGACTGAGAGTAAGGCTTGCATCTATAGGCCTATAGCTGAGGAGTGGGACGACTACGACACTCTGTTTTACACCGAGTGGCTGCGCGTCGTTATTCTCCCTACTCGCTTCATCGATCCACACACCATGCGTCGTCTCGGTATCGATGTGGAGCTTTCAGAGACGCTTGATAAGATTGGTTTGGGGATATTGTACTCACGGCAGTATGACCTCTATCCAGACCTCGTTCGCCAGTTCCTCGCCACAGCTCGGGTGTATTACAGAGACGAGGTCCACCGCACTGCTTCAGAGGGCACCTTGACTTTCCTGATCAGAGGGGTTTGTTACAGGCTGCCTCTCCCTGACCTCTGCGCTATCTACGGGTTCGATCCCTATCCTCAGCAGGTAGCTCTTCCTTCCCAGTTTCACGACGTACATGTCTTTTGGCGTCACATCTGTCTTGGAGCCTACCACTCCAAGAACACGACACAGATAGACATCCGCCATCCGACTCTGCGTTGCATCGTCCGCATTCTGAGCACCACTCTTCTCTGCAAGATGGAGCCGAACAAGCTGAGGATCTCAGAGCTGATTTTACTGTACAAGGCCATTGGCGATCTTATCCCTGAGGACAGGTATGAGTGGCCCGAGATGAACCTCGCGGTCAACATTGGCGCTCTCTCCGCGCACCATTTGGTCTCTCTGAAGATCAAGCCTTTCTCTGGTCGCAACTATGCCACGGCGCGGAAGACTGAGTCAGTTGGCAGCCTCCTCACCCCTATCTTCGAGCACTTTGGCATATCGACTTCAGCGTGTTCGATTGTCACAGCTCGTTCTCTGATGGATGAGCAACATATGCAGCACATGCGTTGGCTGAAGCCAACTCGTCGCTGGTGCCTACCCACGAAAGTTGGAGAGCTCTTCGTGCAGCTCCCCAACCGCACTCTGACCCGTTTCAGTGACAACCCTTCTCAGCTGCATTTTGATCCAGACCCGAGTCTGCTCTCTGTTGCTCCATCCACGCGTGTCCGCGCACCACGCCAGATCCCATCCATTCCTGTCGTTGCAGCTGAGGCACCCGCAGATAACTTTGCTAGAAGTCAATCTCGCCGTTCACAGCGCCGCCAGATCTGCCGATGGAGACTGCCACTTTTTAGAGGTATGTCATGGAGAGTCTTCAGAGCATCTGGTTCGTTGTCTCTCGCTGCCTGATATATCATGGTTTTTACCCACTTTCAACCATGATATAAATCCTTTTTCAGAGTCTTTTAGGTAGTTTTAGAGTCTTTTAATGTTCTTTTCAGGAGATAGGCACATATGGAGCTTAATTGGATTATTGGAAGCTTTTGAAGAAATCTGGAGTTGAAGCAATACGAGGAACTGAAGCGCAGCATCGATCGACACCATTCATTTGAAAAGTCACGATTAAAGCCCCAAGTATCGATCGATACAATTTATAGTATCGATCGATACCAGTAATTAGAACGCGCAACAAAACCGAAGATGAACCAGAAGTTTTCCTTATTTNAAGCTCTGAACATCCATCAGAAGAAGTTGGAAACTCAAGTTGCTCAAACTGCAGACACAGTTAAGAGACAAGATGGTTTTCTTCCGGGTAAAACGGTGAATCCGTGGGAGCATGTTCATGCTATCACTTTGAGGAGTGGAAGAGAAGTCACTCCAAGGTTGAAGAAGACTTACTCGCCTAAGCAGCTCGTCGATCTTGCTAAAGATAACGATGACGACGATGAGATTCCTGAAATCTCCCCAGTATCGATCGATACTACTCCCATTCAACCATTGCCCGTTCAGGTTTCTACAAGACCGGTTGAAAAACCAAAGGCATCGATCGATACCCGTCCAAGAGTCGAACAGAAGCAGACCACAGGACATGTCGGGAGAGTCTATATACCAAAGATTCATTTCCCTCGACCCACTGCTAAGACTAAGAAGGAAATAGAAGAGACCAGATGCCGAGCAATGCTAGAGAAGTTAGTTGTCGAACTCCCGTTCGTGGATGCTCTAAAGACTGCACCAAGTTTCAGAAGGTACATCAAGAGGATGTTTTCGAGCAATGTGAATCTTGAGGAAGGGGTACTGAGAATCACCCACGAGTGCAGTGCGATTCTGCTCAACAAAATTCCAGAGAAACTACCAGACCCTGGCAGTTTTGTTTTGGATTGCACCATTTTCACTGAGAGGTTCGAACATTCACTTTGCGATATTGGCTCCAGTGTGAATCTCATGCCGTATTCGCTAGCTAAGAGGATGGGGATGACAGATTTCACACCAACTCGGATCTCCCTTATCCTTGCTGATCGATCAGTCCGATTCCCTGAAGGTTTACTTGAGGACGTCCCGATTACCATTGGGGATTGCTTAGTCCCAACTGATTTCATCGTCCTCGAGTATGATGCTGAACCAAGAGATCCACTGATATTGGGTAGACCATTCCTAGCTACAGCTGGTGCCCTAATCGACTGCAAGAATGGGCGAATATCACTCAACATCAGTGATCTGGTTATGACCTTCAACATGGAGAAGATGATGAAGAAACCAACCATAAATGGTCAGACGTTCTTCATCGACACTTTCGGTGAGCTATCAGATGAGTATTTCTTGAGATTGCACCCTGAGAATCCATTGGAAAGAGCATTGGTTTGCTCGGCTGCTGCTTTTACCACGATTCCCACTAAGGTTGCTGCTGCTTTTGCCACTATTCTTGACAACAATGCTGAGGCATCGATCGATACCACAGGAGGTATCGATCGATACCACAGGAGGTATCGATCGATACCAGCCTCTTCTTCCCAAGGAACTGCACATCTCTCGTACCAAACCCGATTCTTAGAATGATTGGAGTGAAGAGAGAGCTCCTAAGCTCGATCTTAAGCCGCTCCCAGATAGCTTGAGGTACGTTTTCCTTGGCCCTAACTCTACTTATCCCATAATTGTCAATTCTTCTTTGAACAACGCAAAGGTCGCCTTATTGCTGAGCAAGCTGCGCAAGTATCGCGAAGCTCTCGGCTATTCTCTTGATGATATTTCAGGTATATCATCGGATCTGTGCATGCATCGGATCCATCTGGAGGACGAGTCGAAAGCTTCAATCGAGCATCAGAGGATACTTAACCCGAATCTGAAAGAAGTGGTAAAGAAAGAGATTTTGAAACTTCTGGAGGCAGGAGTCATTTATGCCATTTCTGACAGCAGTTGGGTCAGTCCAAATTATGTTGTTCCTAAGAAGGGAGGTTTCACAGTGGTGAAGAATGAGAAAGATGAGCTGATTCCTACAAGAACGATCACCAGACATCGCATGTGCATCGATTACAGGAAGCTGAATGCGGCGACAAGGAAAGATCATTTCCCATTGCCATTCATTGATCAACTGCTGGAGAGGTTGGCTAGTCACCCTTACTACTGCTTCTTGGATGGCTACTCAGGCTTTTTCCAGATCCCGATACACCCAGATGTTCAGGAGAAAACGACATTCACTTGTCCCTACGGCACATTTGCTTACAGGAGGATGCTGTTTGGGTTGTGTAACGCTCCAGCTACATTTCAGAGATGTATGATGTCTATTTTCTCAGACATGATTGAGGAATTCATGGAGGTATTTATGGATGACTTTTCTGTCTATGGGTCTTCATTTAAGGGATGTCTGGATAATCTATGCAAGGTACTTCAGCACTGTGAGGAGAAGCATCTAGTTCTGAACTGGGAGAAGTGTCACTTTATGGTTCAAGACGGTATCGTTCTGGGACATAAGGTTTCTAATGCTGGGATTGAGGTCGATAAAGCTAAGATTCAGGTCATGACAAGCCTCCTACCACCTACATCTGTGAAGGACATTCGAAGTTTCCTTGGTCACGCCGGGTTCTATCGCAGGTTCATTCAAGATTTCTCCAAGTTAGCTCGTCCGCTTACTGCTTTGCTGTGCAAAGATGTCACCTTTGATTTCACGCCAGAATGTCTCGTCGCATTCGAATTGATCAAGAAGGCATTGGTTTCTGCTCCTATTGTTCAACCACCAGATTGGAATCTTCCTTTTGAGATCATGTGTGATGCGAGCGATTTTGCAGTTGGATCTGTTCTGGGACAGAGGAAAGATAAGAAGCTTCATGTCATATATTATGCCAGCAGAACACTGGATGACGCTCAAAGGAACTACAACACCACTGAGAAGGAGTTACTTGCTGTTGTATTCTCTTTTGAGAAATTCCGTTCCTATCTGATAGGGAGTAAGGTGATTGTGCATACTGACCATGCTGCTCTTAAGTACCTGCTGCGGAATAAGGACATGAAACCTCAGTTATGTCGATGGGTTTTACTGCTCCAAGGGTTTGACATAGAGATCAAAGACAAGAAAGGAGTAGAGAATGGAGTTGCAGATCACCTCTCACGCATGAAGATCAGTGAAGTCGTTCCTATCGACGATTCCCTACCTGAGGAGAGGATATACTTCATTGAGACTGGTTCTGATTCGATTATGCCACTGCAGAAGACGAGCATCGATCGACACCCTTGGTGTATCGATCGATACCCTCCAGAGTTGCTACTTTCAGTTCACGATGCAAGCATCGATCGATACTCCCATTGTATCGATTGATATTCCCATTGTATCGATCGATACCAGAGACTTCCCACTGCCGATTCGTCTACAGATCTACCTGATACATATGAGATTTCTGCTGTCACCACTCCTGCTGAACCTTGGTATGCCGACATAGCCAACTACCTTGCTGCTGACTACGAACCCAAGCACCTCAAGAAGTATGTCAAGAAGAAATTCATGCGAGATGTCAGACGTTACTTCTGGGATGAACCATATCTGTAGAAGCACTGTTCTGATGGGATTTACAGAAGGTGTATAGCTGAATCTGAGGTATCAGAGATTTTGTTTCATTGCCATGGATCTGAGTATGCTGGGCATTTCGCCACGTTCAAAACAGTATCTAAGGTTCTGCAAGCGGGTTTCTGGTGGCCTACCATGTTCAAAGATGCTCACGCCTTCATCTCTCACTGTGATGTATGCCAGAGAAGAAGGAAAATCAGCAAGCGTCATGGGATGCCGCAGAACTTCATCCTTGAGGTTTAAGTCTTTGACTGCTGGGGTATTGATTTTATGGGACCGTTTCCTCCATCGCGACAGAACAGATACATATTGGTCGCCGTCGATTACGTCTCCAAGTGGGTAGAAGCAATTGCTAGTCCTACCAATGATTCTGCCGTGGTTCTGAAACTGTTCAAGTCCATCATATTTCCTCGATTCGGTATCCCCAGAGTTGTCATCAGTGATGGTGGTACTCACATCATCAACAAGATCTTCGAGAAGCTGCTGAGAAAGTATGGAGTTCATCACCGCGTTGCCACACCATACCATCCTCAGACCAGCGGACAAGTAGAGGTCTCCAACAGACAGATCAAGGAGATTTTGGAGAAGACAGTTGGCATTACGCGGAAGGATTGGGCACTAAAACTCGACGACGCTCTTTGGGCTTACAGAACTGCGTTCAAGGCACCGCTTGGCACCACACCATTCCATTTGCTGTATGGAAAATCATGTCATCTTCCTGTTGAGATAGAGCACAAAGCAGCCTGGGCTACCAAACTGTTGAATTTCGACATCAAACCTGCTGCTCAAAGGCGATTAGTTCAAATGAATGAGTTAGATGAGATCAGACACTTCGCCTATGAGAACTCCAAGCTGTACAAGGAGAGGACCAAAGCCTATCATGACAAGAAGATCCTTTCCCGCCATTTTGAACCAAATGACCAGGTACTTCTGTACAACTCTCGTTTACAATTGTTTCCTGGGAAACTGCGTTCTCGTTGGTCAGGTCCTTTCACAATCAAGGAGGTCCGTCCACACGGTGCAGTTGTATTGGTAAGTGCTGAAGGAAAGGAGTTCACTGTCAATGGACAGCGGGTGAAACACTATTGGGCGAGAGCCACCATTCCAGATGGCCACATTGTGCCTCTGGCTGAGCCACCAGCTGCCTGACTGCTCTCCATGTCTGGCTAAAGACATTAAACAAGCGCTTAGTGGGAGGCAACCCACTGGTAAGTCCGTACATACGTTTTTATTTGATTTTTCTTTTTGTTTTCGTGTTGTGTCTTCGTGTGAACAGGTCCAGACGACGAGCATCGATCGACACCCTTGGTGTATCGATCGATACCAGAGCCAGATGAGAATGGAGCTGTTACGCTGAGCATCGATCGATACAGTAAGCACCCAGGTAGGTTTTTCTATAAAACCCTCGGGTTTTGTCATTCACTCCATCATCCTCATATCGCTTGACGCCGCCCCCCCTCATCTGTCACTCTCTCACAACTTTTTTGATTTTTCATCGTTTTCTTCAATTTTTATCTCTATTCCACTCGGATTTTTGATCACATTGTCATTCCATTCATCATACTTTCGATCTACAAGGTAATGTACTCGATTTCACCCTTTTAGATTCGTTGACTGACTCGATTTTGGGTTTCCTTTGTTGTGAAGCTTTTGCTCTATTTCTTGTCATCTTTAGCTTGAGGGGAATGGAAATGATGTATTAGGACTAGAATGGACTTGATAGAGATGGAATAGATTTAGGAATTCGATTTTGGGATGATAGATTGGACATTGCGATGTTTCTGTGCTTAACCTTGCGATTCTTTCTCGAGTATCGATCGATACACCCTTGGTATCGATCGATACCCGATTTGTTCGATACACGTGTGCCTATACTCCGAGTATCGATCGATACCCCCTTGGTATCGGTCAATACCTGCACCTTTTCAACGCACGAGCTAATCTGCTGTCTGTTTTCTTTTTGTTATCTTCTCAGATGGCTCCCCGCAAGAAGGCTCGGCAGGATGACGCTTCCGGTTCCAATCCCCCAAGCCGCAACTTCGATCTTCAAGATGAAGTGGAGGCATTCTGTGGATCTTTTTGGCACGCCAGTGTCGTGACCGCCATTCTTACCTGCGATCGCTACAGAGTCCTTAAGGGAGGTTTCACGGACATTATAGGTCCTCAGAGCTTCCTTGACGTTCACATTAGTGACATGCGAGCCGCACCATGACGTTCCCCTTCCCATTCTGCCCCTATTCCCGTTGCTCGGCGTCCCTGGCCCAAGTTGGAGGGGAAGAGGATCATCCCGCGACGCGATTGGGCAGGCTTGCCTAAGGAGGAGACCGAGAGTGAGGCCTGTATCTATAGGCCCATAGCTGAGGAGTGGGACGATTATGACACTCTGTTTTACAACGAGTGGCTGCGTGTGGTCATCCTTCCTACACGTTTCATTGATCCTCACGCTATGCGCCGCCTGGGAATAGATGTGGACCTCTCTACCATGCTGGAGAAGATTGGTCTAGGGTGTGTTCACGGCAGTATGACCTCTATCCAGACCTCGTCCGTCAGTTCCTCGCCACTGCTCGAGTATATTACAGAGATGAGGTCCACCGCACTGCTTCAGAGGGCACATTGACCTTTCTGATCCAAGGAGTTCGTTACAGGCTGCCTATCCCTGACCTCTGCGCCATCTACGGGTTTGATCCTTACCCTCAGCAGATAGCTCTACCTACCCAGTTTCACGATGCACAGACCTTTTGGTGACACATTGGTCTTGGAGCCTACCACTCCAAGACCACGACACAGATATACATCCGCCATCCGACGCTGCGCTGCATTGTTCGCATTCTGAGCACTACTCTTCTCTGCAAGATGGAGCCAAACAAGCTGAGGATCTCAAAGCTGATTCTACTATACAAGGCCATTGGCGACCTTATTCCTGAGGACAGGTTCGAGTGGCCCGAGCTGAACCTCGCGGTCAGCATAGGCGCTCTCTTTGCCCACCATTTGGTCTCTCTGAAGACCAAACCCTTCACTAGCCGCAACTACGCCACAGCACAGAAGACTGAGTCGGTCGGCAGCCTCCTCACTCCCATCTTCGAGCATTTTGGCATCTCCACTTCTTCATGCTCGATTGTCACCACTCGTTCTCTGATGGATGAGCATCATATGCAGCACATGCGTTGGCTGAAGCCAACTCGTCGCTGGTGCCTACCCACGATAGACGGAGAGCTCTTTGTGCAGCACCCCAACCGCATTCTGATCCAGATTGGAGATGACCCTTCTCGGCTGCACTTCGATCCAGATCCGAGTCTGCTTTCGGTTGCTCCGTCCGCGCGTGTTCGCGCCCCACGCCAGCTCCCATCCATCCCTTTCGCTGCATGTGAGACACCAGCGGCTGACTTTGCTGGAAGTCAGCCTCGTCATTCTCAACGCCGCCAGACATCTGCTCCTGCTCCTTCATTTCCTCCACCACCAGATCTACCGATGGAGACCGCCTCTTTTCAGAGGTATGTCGTGGAGAGTCTTCAGAGCATCTGGTCTGTTGTTTCTCGCTGTCGTAGCATGTCGTCCACTGACGCCGACCACTCCACTCCTGGCCCTTCATCTCGCTATGCTGTTTCAGATGATGATGAGGATTCAGACTAGTCAATGCTCCTGGTCTTTTCTTTTCTTTTCTTTTCTTTTGCTTTCTTTTCTGAACTTATCTATCTCCTTGTCAGTGTTTGTTGGAACTTATGGCTATCTATTGATTCTGTTGCTTCTAACTGTGTTCTCTGATCTAACAGTTCCTTCATCTAACTTTTGGCTTCAGTAGACACGATTTTGAGTTTCAGAATCCCCGACAGAGACCTTGGTATCGATCGATACTCCCTCAGTATCGATCGATACCCATTATTTTCCCACGGTACTGTCGAGCTAACTTTCAGCCATTTTCGTTCTTATGCTTTCTCTTGCTTTCTCTAGGCTAAATAACACTGGGGACAGTGTTGTTTAAGTCTGGGGGAGGTAGTTACTGACATTTGGGTTTGTTTTTCTTAGAGTCAGTCCTTTTGAGTCAAATTTTTGTTTTATTGAGTCAAAACTAGTTGGAGATTATGAACCATTGCTTGATTTCATTGTTCTGACTTTGTTTTTAAGTAACCATTTGTCACAGAAACAGCTCTAAGGTCGACTAATGAAAAATCCAAAGATTAACCAGTTGACCAGGAAGCACTCATGTCTCCAGCAAATTTCTTCTAAATCCTGAGCCAAATCTTGCACTTCACATCTGAGGTTGGTATTTACTGAACTTGATTCATCATTCATATCTGACATAGGAACCCATTTGTTTGAAAATTATGGTATACCTCTCCCTTGACATGTGTTGATACAGAATATGCATAAAAGATGAAATGATTTCCGCCGAGTAGAGGGGTAGGAACATTTCCTATGATCCCATTTTTTCTACTTGGATAAGGAATGATCACACAAGAGTCTGAAGCGAGGGGTAGGAACATTTCCAGTGACCCCATTATTCGCCTAAGACTTTTGATACTCTGAGAGGGGAGAACTGGGGATTCGGTGGCTAACACCATCAATACTCACGTCTCAAACCTTGATTTGTATATGCAAAGCTAAGAGAAAAATAAAGAAAATAAAGAGAACATAAAAAGAGATAAGTCTGGGGGAGAGGTAAATAATACCAGAAGTATTGCGATTTGGGTGGTTCCTTAGTCACAATATCGTATGAGTAAGAACCTATAAGGTTCCTGAATATCAACAACAGGATTGAAACAGCAATGAAGGATTTAGTATGATTGATGCTGTGAGATAATGGGAGGCTGCGACTGTCTACGGAGAAGTACATGGTGGTCAGATCCGAAACTGTTTAAGTGACGATTGGGAGCTTGGGAAAGGAGTCATTTCAATATCTCAAGAAAAGGTGAGTCTCTATGTTTTTCAAACCTCTTTCTCTGTTTGGTTTTCTGTTTGCTTGAGGGCAAGCAAAGACTAAGTCTGGGGGAGTTGATATATCATGGTTTTTACCCACTTTCAACCATGATATAAATCCTTTTTCAGAGTCTTTTAGGTAGTTTTAGAGTCTTTTAAAGTTCTTTTCAGGATATAGGCACATATGGAGCTTAATTGGATTATTGGAAGCTTTTGAAGAAATCTGGAGTTGAAGCAATACGGGGAACTGAAGCTCAGCATCGATCGATACCCGAGCAGCATCGATCGACACCATTCATTTGAAAAGTCACGATTAAAGCCCCAAGTATCGATCGATACCATTTATAGTATCGATCGATACCAGTAATCAGAACGCGCAACAAAACCGAAGATGAACTAGAAGTTTTCCTTATTTTTCGATTAGATTCCAAAACGTGTTTTAGCTTTATAATTAGGTTTTTGAGCCTCCAGAAAGGACACTTTGTGATTTCTGGAGATAGAGTATTCTGCAATTGAGTTTTTGGGAGAAGAACCTTGAACCTTTTTTGTATTCCTACTCTATTTCATTTATGATATCTATTTTATTCATGATGTTTGTCATATTCACCATGTCTGAGTAAATTCTCTGTTAGGCTTAGGGTTGTTTAAAGGGTGCTTGATGGAATTATTAGATCTGATTTATTTGTTAGGAAATATCCATAGAGCTCTTCACCTAGACTTGAAATTAATGCTTATTCTAGCCTCGCGAACTAGAATATGATGTTAGGTTGATTAATTGGCACGAAAATGTGGTTAGTTTCCTGATCTAGTGTTTGGTGAGCAAAAGACCTATTCGCAAAGAAATTTGGTTTAGGATTTTGTGAACAATTGAACTTGAGTGTTAATGCTTGTTTGAATTTATAGAATTTGCAAAGAAATTTGGAATTCTAGGTTTAGACATAGATAGTTTTCGCAACGACAGTTGGTTTACTTTATATATGTGTTTCAAGTTCAAGAGCAGAGCTTAATTCTTTCCTGACATTTGAATCTGATTTATAATTCTGATTTGCCTGCAAACTTCCCAAAAGCCTAGCGTTTTCCCCATATATTTATCACCTTGTTTTAATCGTTTTGTTATTCTTAATTACATTCATCTAACTAAGCTTAATTCTCATTCTGAAATCTATTGAGTGATATTTTGAGTCTTTGTGGTTCGACCCCTATATACTGCAGCTACTGCTTTAGTACTTTTAGGGTATTATCTTTGAGCACATCACTGCCGCTGCATGTCATCCACTGACGCCGAACACTACACTCCTGGCCCTTCATCTCGCTATGCTGTATCCGGTGACGATGATGTTTCGACGACTAGTCTCTGCTCCTGGGTTTCACTTTTTCTTTTCTTTTCTTTTCTCTTGTTTTGTTTTCATTTCTGAACTTGTCTATCTCATTGTCATTACTTGTTGAACTTATGGCTATCTATTGATTCTGTTGCTTCTAACTGTGCTCTCATGATCTAACAGTTCTTCATCTAACAATTAGCTTCATTGGACACGGTTTCGAGTTTCAGGATTCCCGGCAAAGACCTTGGTATCGATCGATGCCCATTATTTTCCCACGGTACTTTCGAGCCAACTTTCAGCCATTCTGTTCTTGTGCTTTCTTTTGCTTCCCCTGGGTTAGATAACAATGGAGACAGTGTTGTTTAAGTCTGGGGGAGGTAGTTACTGACATTTAGGTTTGTTTTTTTTAGAGTCGGTCCTTTTGAGTCAAATTTTTGTTTTATTGAGTCAAAACCAGTTGGAGATTATGAACCTTTGCTTGATTTCATTGTTCTGACTTTGTTTTTAAGTAACCATTTGTCACAGAATCAGCTCTAAGATCGACTAATGAAAAATCCAAAGACTAACCAGTTGACCAGGAAACACCCATGTCTCCCGCAAATTTCTTATAAATCCTGAGCCAAATCTTGCACTTCACCTCTGAGGTTGGTATTCACTGAACTTGATTCATCATTCATATCTGACAAAGGAACCCATGCGTTTGAAAACTTCGGTATACCTCTCTCTTGACACACATTGAAGCATGAAAGATGAGATGATTTCCGCCGAGTAGAGGGCTATGAACATTTCCTGTGATCCCAATTTTCTAATTGGATAAGGAATGATCACACAAGAGTCTGAAGCAAGGGGTAGGAACATTTCCAGTGACCCCATTATTCGCCTAAGACTTTTGATACTCTGAGAGGGGAGAATTGGGGATTCGGTGGCAAACACCATCAATACTCGCGTCTCAAACCTTGATTTGTATATGCAAAGCTAAAAGAAAAATAAAGAAATAAAGAGAACATAAAAAGAGATAAGTCTGGGGGAGAGGAAAACAATACCAGAAGTATGCAATTTGGGTGGTTCTTTAGTCACGATATCGTATGAGAAAGAATTTAGAAGGTTCCTGAATATCAACAACAGTTTTGAAACGGCAATGAAGGATTTAGTATGATTGACGCTATGAGATAATGTGTGGATAATGGGAAGCTGCGACTGTCTACGGAGAAGTGCATGGTGGTCAGATCCGAAACTGTTTAGGTGATGATTGGGAGCTTGGGAAAGGAGTCATTTCAATATCTCAAGAAAAGGTGAGTCTCTGTGTTTTTCAAACCTCTTTCTCTGTTTGGTTTTCTATTTGCTTAAGGGCAAGCAAAGACTAAGTCTGGGGGAGTTGATATATCATGGTTTTTACCCACTTTTAACCATGATATAAGTCCTTTTTTCGAGTCTTTCCAGTAGTTTTAGAGTCTTTCAAGTTCTTTTCAGGATATAGGCACATATGGAGCTAAATTGGATTATTGGGAAGCTTTTGAAGCAATCTGGAGTTGAAGCAGTTCGGGGAACTGAAGCTCAGCATCGATCGATACCTGAGGAGCATCGATCGACACCATTCATTTGGAAGAGACACGATTAAAGCCCCAAGTATCGATCGATACCATTTACAGTATCGGTCAATACCAGTGATATGCGCATCAAGACCGAAGATAAACCAGAAGTTTTCCTTATTTTTCGAGATAGACTCCAAAACGTGTTTTAGCTATATAATTAGGTTTTTCAGCCTTCAGAAAAAGACACTTGTGATTTCTGGAGATAGAGTATTCTGCAATTGAGTTTTTGGGAGAAGAACCTTAAACCCTTTTGTATTCCTACTCTATCTTATTTATAATATCTATTTTATTCATGATGTTTGTCTCATTCACCATGTCTGAGTAGATTTCCTGTTAGGTTTAGGGTTGTTTAAAAGGTATTTGATGAATTATTAGATCTGATTGATTTGTTAAGGAATATCTATAGAGCTTTTTACCTAGACTTGAGATTAATGCTTATTCTAGCTTCGCGAACTAGAATATGATGTTAGGTTGATTAATTGGCACGAAAGTGTGATTGGTTTCCTGAACTAGTGTTTGGTGAGCAAAAGACCTATTCGCAAAGAAATTTGGTTTAGGATTTTGTGAACAATTGAATTTGATCGTTAGTGCTTGTTTGAATTTATAGAATCTGCAAAGAAATTTGGGATTCTAGGTTTAGACATAGATAGTCTTCGCAACGACAGTTGGTTTACTTTATATATGTGTTTCAAGTTCAAGAGCGGAGCTTATTTCATTCCTGACATTTGATTTGATTGATAATTCTGATTTGCCTGCAAACTTCCCTAGGCCTAGCTTTTATTCCACTGATTTACTTCTCGATTTAATTTTTTTGTTATTCTTAGTTACATTCATTTAGCTTAGCTTAATTGCTATTCTAGAATCTATTGAGTGATATCTTGAGTCTTTGTGGTTCGACCCCTATATACTGCAGCTACTGCTTTAGTACTTTTAGGGTATTATCTTTGAGCATATCAAATACTTTGTTTCCTAGAAGAATATTTTGAGCATTAACCACTCAGTTTCATATGTCGTAATGTCCTTTGAATTTGGACAACATGTGGACATGTTTTTTGCATTAAAGACTGTTTTTTTATTGAAGCAACATAAATTGTGTCTTGTTTCCTTTGGTTGTGATTGAGGAATTGTGGTTATTTAATCTTATAGCTATTAATTTTTTTTTCCTTTTGTAGATGGCTGGATTTAGAGGCAACGATTATTCAAGGTTTCTAACGACGTCGTCTTTATCTACTCTGTCCAGTGTTCGAACCAGTTCTCAAGGACCACATCGGCTGTTCCTGAGACAGAACACACAAACTCGCCTCCAACGCCAACTAGTATGAACCAGCCACCCAATTTGACGCCTCATCCACCAACCAATCTAATGGCTCCTTCCCATCGTCACGTCTCAAAACGATATGATATTGGAAAAGTTGCTCGTTAGTCTCGGTCGTACCCATTTAAAGAATCTAGATCCTAATTCTCCTCCTGGAACTCTATGGTAATAAACATGTGGTTTTTAAAAAAAAAATTAGTTACATAACAGATTACAAAGAACCTCATGTGAATTGTAAACTTTTTTTTCTTAGGTTTGACGAGGATTCATCATTTGCAGCTAGTGTCCCCTCAATATTTGAAAGAGGTTTCAAAGAACATAATGCAAATTGGATGCACACACCAGAGCCAATGGTTAAGCATTGGTTTGAAACTTTCGCGGTAAGTTAACTCAATGTTTATGTGTTTTACTTTCAAAAACTGTTTTTTACAATTCTTCTAATTGTGTTTTTTTGTAACAAACATATAACTGGGATCCTTCAATAAATGGGAGAGCTCGAATGGAGTTTGAATCCAAGTTGAAGGAAAGTATGGCTGATCAAGTAAGTTGGTGGAAGGCGAAGTGGAAGAAGAATGGAGACGAGACAAAGCCTCGGTGGACTGATCCTGAATTATGGGCTGAGTTTGTTCATTATTGGCGTGATCTGAGATTAGAAAATCAAGAGTATCAAGAGTCGGAATGCCTGATATCATGATCCCAAAGGCCACGGAATATATAAACAACGTTCTGGCCAGACTTCTTTTAAAGCACGTCCCAGAAAACATGTAAGTTTATCAAAGGTTCTTTAGCTTATTAGTCAATTACTTACTTCATGTTCTATAAAAAAACTTGTTAATTGAAAGATACAAATATGTCTTAGTGTGAGAAAACATGTGAGACTATTCCAGATTTCCTTGTAGTCCCAGAAGAAACTCATCGAAAACCCGATGGCTCTTTCATCGATGGATTGTCAGAGGTCGTCTACAACAATGTGTCGTCGAAGATACAAAAGCATCAATCTCAGCATGGTGGGGGATAATTTGGAGAGTAATGCTTCAAGCGGGTTTTCTATTAGTGTAAAGAACAAAATATGTATCAAAGTAACTTTCTAATTTCATTTCTCATGTATTGAATAAAGTTTTCTGTTGGTAACCAAACTCTTTGATGCAGATCTAATATTGTACTTTAAGTTCATCTAGATATATTTATAATAAATCATATGATGCCATCTATATATGCTCATATGTGTTGTTGTTTCTTTTTGTATGAAGCCATGTATGTTCATGTGTGTTGTTGTCTTTCTATGAATTTGTTGCAGGTTGCTCCCAAGAAGAAAGGAATGATTTATGCTGACATGTAACCCAAAACTTTCACTGCTTACCACCATTGCTTTGTACGAAAAAGAAAAAAAACAAGAACATATTGAGAAGAGAAAAATAAATGAGGAATGAGATGATTTTTATTAAGAGTTTTATTGACTTTGGGGGGGGGGGGACAGGGGGGACACAATGAGGACATCATAGTCATTTTCTAATCTCAATTAGTCATGTGCTAATTAAACTTTTGTTAGCGTCGTCAAATCTTGTTTGTGAAATTTTCAAATTTTGAAAGTTCGAGTATTAAAAACTCAATTTAAATGAGTTGATGTATATTCCAGTCAATAGAAAAAATATTTTTTGTTTATAAGAATTTATTTGGTGTATTTTTCGGGTTTTTTTCCCGAATCTCAATTAGCCGTGTGCTAATTATCATTATCAGCAGAAAAACTTCTATTAGCACCATGTTATATTTGTACCTAGCGTTTAGACGACCATAGAAACTTAATAACAAAGAACAAAAATAAAATTATACCACCCTAATTTCTAAAGCATCGTGTAATTTTGTTTTGTTGTTTTTAAAATTATTTCCTAGTAAAGATGGAAACGATATCAATTTAGTGAAAGTTTAGACGCTTAAAATACTAATTTTTTTTATTATCATAAAAATATAACTCCTTTCGTTTCAAAATAGTTAGGTTTTTTCACGTATATTAAAAATAATTTTTTTTATTCCAAATTAATGTATTATTTTATATGATATAGTAAGTGAGAATAATAGAGATAATATTAGAAAATTTGTCAAAAAGTTATATTGAAAACATAAAATGATAATCAATTTAAAACGAATGGAGTAGTAAATAATGAATAATTTAAATCTTAACTCCCTTCAGATATCCTTTATTCACCAATATATTTAATATTTAAGAGTTGACTGACGAATCGAGGTCACTTTCAGAACCATATTCCTACAGCTAACATGTATCAATAAATATTTTGAAAAACTAGATTGATACGCGAATCTAAAGTATGATTCAAAAAACGTATACATATATTAATTGGTCAATATGTTCACTAAAATTCTACTTCATGTCAAAGGGATCACTAACTCATCAACACATTTAACAGAAACATCAAAATTTTTTTTACAAAAACAAAGAATAGTTCATCAAATACATTAATGTATATTTGTAGACAAGAAATGAAACTCGACTTTAACAAGGCTCCCTACGATATTAATCGTCTATAGTTATCACATAAAACAACTGGTAATAAGCACACTGCCCTATGAAAAATAATTATTTTCCAATTTAGTTATTAATACATAAAATCCAATATTATAATATATGTTTACTTGAAGAAAAAACAATGATCAAATTATCTAAAATTTTAAATTGTAATTAAATTATAAGACGACATACATAAAGTTGGTTTACTAATTCGTTTAGTTTTCAAATTATGAAACACAATCATAACAATTTATAAATGATAATTTTGTATTACATGTAAATATACTTATAATACATATATGACATAAACTATATAAATAATTAATAAATATTTTGCAAATATATTTATTTATATTTATATAAAGAGATTAAGTTACCTTCAATTAAAGAGAGAGCAACGTTGATGTATTTGATTATTTTGTTGTGGTGATTATAAAAATATAAGTGTGTGTCATTTTATAGAAGAAGACCAAAATTTAATTGCATTTCGTTTTTCTTTGTTTTAAAAAGAAATTATGGACTGCTTTTGGACAACATTAATAAATGCATGGAAGAGATATGCATGTACTTCTTTTGCTTTTATCACAAAATGATAAAATTTATAGATTTTCGCGTGGTACACCCTTTTTTAATTGGAAATTTAATTTTTTGAATGGCACATTAAAAGCAGATGGAACACATGCATAGGCCATCAACATTTTTTCTGCTGCACCATTCAAACCCATAGAATATCTTCTAAATAATTTATAATATTAAAACATTAAACACAAATGATCAAATAAAACATATAAACAAAACTAAATGAAACTTATTTTGATTTACCCATAACATATCTATAATATTTTCTCTAATATTTGATGTCACCTTCTTTAGTCTCATAATTTGTGTTAAGCTCAATATGTCCTATCACTCCGGCAAAATCTTCATTAAAATAGCTTGAAATTTAGATAAAATTTTGTACTCCCATTGTAGCCATTTTAACTATTTTTGAACAAGAGTGTTATATTTTAGGAACTCACAAAAGTCCTCCATTTCTTCTTACACACTCTAAATATCCTCTCAATAACATAACTTAGAGATGCATGACATCGATTAGCAAGTTCATGTTTGTTCTTAGGAGAATGTCCATTATAGAACTGTGACATATGATACCTAACAATCTCATTCCGTAAAGACCTATAGAAAGCTAAAAAAACTTGTTTATTTGTATAGCCAGAATAAACTACACAATATTTTTCTGTCAGAGGCAAAGGAAATTTGTAGTCATAATATTGTGTCATTGTGAGAACTGTTGTATCGTGGCATGATCTAGTCGTTCCATTCCAAACATATGTTAACAAACATATTCAGATCACATGTTGCCATTATATTAAACAATGTCTTATCGTGCCGATTCCAATACATTTTTGGAGTTCAGGTTTCACTTTAATGTAACATGAACCCCACCAATGGCCAATATCTTCGATCCATTTGCAGTCGTTCAGGAATTTGACGTAGTTCTTGTCTCGTTGGAGTCTTGATATAACCACAAGCAAGTAACTCACTCGCTTTAAGGACTTCAAAAAATTTCTTATTCACCGTCTCTTGATTTCTCCCAAGTCGCAATCAAACATCTCCTTTAACTTCATTTTGTGCACATATTCACAGAAAAATGCCCACACTCTCTTTAATGCTAACATTCAATGTATGTTGTAAACCAGAACTCATTTGCAATATGTCATGTAATGATATAAAACCAGTAAAGAAAAATTGTTTTATATGAAGACAAATAACATTATCTTCTTGTACTCGACGCCAAATATTTTTCCAACCCTAACCGTCATCTGTTTGAATTGATCTTCTTTCAAAATATTGATTGTACTAACTCAATGATGGTTGAATTATTAACTCTTCAAATTTCTTATTTTCAAATTTCTATAACTCAATTCTCTCATCATAATTTAGATTGTAGGCACCTTGTAATCGCAATCGGGATATACAAAAAGCCTTATTTTAAAAAAAAACATTAAATAAAATCTTAGTTAAATTGATGAGAAATAACATTAATCAACAATACATACTACATAATGGACATTACAAAATATAATAGGAAACAAAACTTAACAACTACTAACAAAGCACAAGCGACATTAAACTAGTTTTCAGATGCCAAATCACTTTTGATGAGTTTCATTTAAATTTGGTCCTCGTTGAGATCTCCATATGTTAAAAAATACTCCTCGTCTCCGTGGTCGTGATGTGTTACATGTAGGAGAATAATTCATGAAACGAAATTCTAGTGATACTCCTCTGACAACGTTTTTGACATAAGAAAATATTATTAAAAAAAATCATATCACTTTGTTAATCATAATTTTGAGTTATTATATTTGTAAGTATCTATAAAACACAATCATAACGCTTTGTAAATGATAATTTTGTACTATATATACATGCATGTACATAAAGTTATAATACATGTATGAAATAAACTATAAATAACTAATAAATATTATGTTAATATATTTATTTATTTTTCTATAAAGAGAATAAGTAACCTTTAACTAAAGAGAAAGTAACGTAGATGTGTTTGGTTATTTTCTTGAGGTGATTATAAAAACAAAAAGAGTGTGTCATTTTACAGAAGAAAACCTAATGTAATTGCATCTTTTGTTTTCTTTTTTGTTTTTATTTTAAAAATAAATTATGGTATGCCTTTGAACAACATCAATAAATGTGTGGAAAAGATCTACATGCACTTTCCTTCTTTTACCACAAAATGATAAAATTTACAGGTTTACGTGCAGTCCACCCTTATTTTTAGTTTTGAATACAATTTTTTTTGAATGACACATTAATAGCAGATAGAACACATGCACATGCCATCAACCCTTTTTCTACAACACCATTCAGAAAACAGCCGATTCCCCTATGACTATGAACTAAGTTGTTTTGGCGTTTTCATACACGAAACTATATATCACGCTGATAACAATATAAACTAACATATAATTTGAATATACTGCATAAACTAATAAACATGGTCGAAATCAATAAATATACAAAGACTATTAGTTGAACCGTTAGAGTAGCTGAGTAGGTTCCAGAAACTTAGTATCATGTTTCTTGAACATGTGAGCTTCTCTTCTCTTCATGTGTCTGCTCGTTACGTTGCTCCGTCATTTTCCAGTTTGGGCTGGGTCAGAATTTGAGCTTGGGCCCTAATTAAAATGTCTTTATTGAGAGATGGTTTTAAAAAAAAAAGGCAAATATATACACATATAGGGGAAAAATTAATAATAGACTATGACTAAGGAGAAAATGGAAAATAGAGGTCGAGGCATAAGAGAAAAAACTAAAAAAAGTTTTCATATGTTCTTGCATTTATTATTATTTTTTGAAAAAAATGGCTCAAGTCAGCCACTCTAACGGTTCAACTAACAGTGTTTTATTCATCTAACATTCTAAAACATGGCGTTGTTTTATTCATCTATATGCCATCTAATTCGGCCACTCTAACGGTTCAATAACGTTGTTTGTAGATTTATTGATTTCAACCATATTTTACTAGTTTTTGTAGTAAATCCAAATTATATATTAGGTAATGTAGTTATCGGCATAGTTTCGTGTACGAAAACGCCAAAACAACTTAGTTAATAGGGGAATTAGTCGTTTTCCCGCACCATCCAAACTCATAGATTATCTTCTAAATAATTTTATAATCTGAAAACATTAAATACAAAGTATCCAAATAACACACATTAACAAACAAAATTTTTTTAATAAAAAATATTTTGATTAACATACAATCTCCATCGGCTATATCCATTGTCTACAAGTCACTTTCATTTACTCTCATAATATGTTGCTAACCTTAGTATGTCTCATTACTTCGGCAAATACCTCATTAAAATAATTTAATAATATTGATAAAATTGAGTAGTCCCATTGTAGCGATTACAACTCTTCTTTTAACACGAGTGTTATAACTTGAGTACTCTAAAAAATCCTCAATTTCTTCTTCCACACTCCAAATGTCCTCTCAGTAAAATAACTTAGAGATACATGACATCGATTAAATAGTTCATGTTTGTTAGGAGGAGGGGCATTGTACAATTGTGACATATGATACTTAAAAACTTTATTCTGTGAAAATCTATAAGGAGCAAAAAAAAAAAACCTTGTTTAATTGGATAGTCAGAATCAACTACATAATACTTGTATATCAGAGGCAAAGCAAATTCATAATTATGTCTTGCGCCATAGTGAGAATTATTGTTTCATGGCATGATTTGGGTGCTCTATTCCAAACACATGCATGTGAACAACATATTCATATCACATATTGCCATTATATTAAATGATGTCCTATCGTCCCGATTCCAATACATTCCTTGGAGTTTAGGTTTCACTTTAACACATATATGAACCCCACCCCATGGCTCCAACAAATCCACTAAAATTTAGCCAATATCTTCGATCCATTTGCAGTTATTCAGGAATTCGACGTAGTTCTTTTCTTGTTGGAGTCTTGATATAATCACAAACAAGTAACTCAATCGCTTTTGGGACTTAAAAAATATTTATATTCACTGTCTCTTGCGTTCGCCCAAATCGCAATCCAATATCTCTTTTAACTTCACTGTGTCCACATATTCGTAGAAACATGGCAACGCTCTCTTCAATGCTAACATTCAATGTTGGTTGTAAACCATAAGTCGTTTACAATATGTCATATAATGATCTAAAACCATTAAGGGACAATCGTAGTAAGTGAAGCTATCTTCTTGTACTCGACGTCAAATATTTCTCTAACCCAAACTGTTATCTGTTTGAATCGGTCCTCTTTCAAAATATTGATTGTAGTAACTCAATGATGGTTGAATTATTAATTTTTCAAACTTTCTCATTTTCCAAATTTCATAACTCAATTCTCTCATCATAAGATTATGGGAACCTTGTGATCGCAATTGGCGTATATAAAAAACCCTGAAAGTTTTTCAAATACGAAATAATCTTAATTAAATTGATGATAAATAACATTAATCAATAATACATGGTACTTAATGGACATTGCAAAAATATAATGTGAAACAAGCCATAAAACATACTAACAAAGCACAAGTATTATTAAACTAGTTCTCAAATGATGAATCACTTTGATAAGTTTCATTAAATTTGGTCCTCGTTCAGATCCCCATATATTGAATAATCCTCTTCTTCTTCGTGGTCGTGATGTTTTACTTGCAAAAGAATAACTCATGAAACAAAATTTTGGTGATACTCCCCTAAAAACGTTTTCTTCATAAGGAAATATTATAAAAATCATATAAAATTTTTTATCTGTTGAAAAATGTCTAAATATTTTTAAAAGTATGTATTAAAAATGGAATCTTTATTGAAAAACAAATTTGATAAAATAAATTTAAATAAGAAGCAATTTAAATTTACTTAAACAAACTGCTTTTGTTAGAATATTGCAAAGTAAATAAATAGTAGCAAATTAGGAAGTTAAAAACTAACACAAATAATGATCAGACCTACCTACATTTATATGTGGATTCATTTAATAAAGTTTATTAGGAGTTGAGCCTGAAATGACGAATCGAGTTCACTTTTGCAACCATACTCATACAGCTAACATGTGCCCATAAATATTTAGAAAAAAATAGATTGATAAGTGAATCTAAAAATATGATTAATAAATATATACATATATTGTTTGGCCAATATGTTCACTAAGATTCTACGTCATGTCAATGATATGAAATAAACTTGGTCTCCGTTGTTGCAAAAACAAAAAAAATAAATACCCATCACTAACTTATCATGACTATTTGTTAAACTACACCCTTATTTAAAGTCAAATACAAAACTAGAACTCTCATCTTTCTTCTTTCAAAATGGCTTAAAATACTCTTCCCAGCTTCTTTTTTATAAAAGTACTTACCTCAAACTTCTCAAGTGAAATCTGGTGGCTAGGTTTGAAACATAATAAACCAAAGATTCTCACATAATTACGAAAATGTCATCTTCTTCAATAGCCCTCAACCACCATTTCCAACCAAAATTGAGCTCTATATGCTTCAAACAACTGAATTAAGAGATGTTAAAGCTCTATAATTAAGCTAAAAGCTCTATTTTTCTCGACCTTCTCTCTCATTCACTCTCATTTCAACCATTAAACTCTAAAATCTCTTTCTCAAAATTCACCATCTTTAGATTTTGCAATTTACTAAGATTCATGCATAATAACGCTTAGGTTTCTTGGGTATTGGTGGTGTGAGCAGTTCTTGGCCGTCGACGAAGCTAAAAACAAGCTCAAACCAAAATTTGGTATTTTTGCTTTTTTTTCTTTGATTTTCCAGAAGGCAGATTTCTCAGGTGAAGTCTCAAATAGTCAACTAGGGTTAGTTTTGCAATTGACTTTTGGCTTCACAGACTTCATGATGGAAGTCTCAAGTTCTCCTTCGAAGTTTGAGTTTTATTGTAGACTTCTCCAGAGAAGTCTGCGAAAAAGGGAGGTTAGTTTTACAATTGACCTGAACAAAGACTTTTTATTAATACTTCACCTGAGAAGTCTGCATGAAAAAAGTTACTTTTGCATTTGACCAAAATTTTGAAACATTGACTATTGTTAGACTCCTCGGATGAAGTCTGCAACCATCGAAAAAACTCTGGAATTAAAATAAATCAAAAATTTTGGTCAATTGCAAAAGTAACCCTTTTTCTACTCAGACTTCTCAGACGAAGTCTCATGTAAAAGTCAAACTCTAGTCAATTGCAAAACTAGACCCTACTTTATAGGTAGACTTCACCGGAGAAGTCTCTGAAGGCAAAAAGACTTTCTCATGGAAGTCTCACTACGTAAGCGACTTCACAGGCGAAGTCGCATACTGATGAGACTTCCCTGATGAAGTCTAATGAAAAAGTCAAAGTTGTAGTCAATTGCAAAATTAGACCCCAAACTAGTATAGACTTCTTAGACGAAGTCTCATTGTGTAAGAGACTTCGCCTCTGAAGTCTCCTTAAAAAGTCAAAATCTGGTCAATTGCAAAACTAGACCCCCATTTCAGACTTCTCAGGCGAAGTCTCTTCTGAAAATCTTAGTAGACTTCATCTGAGAAGTTTGTTGGGAGACTTCATCCAAGAAGTTTCAAATGATAAATTTAGTAGAAATGAAATTTTAGTTTATTTGTAATTAGTTATTTTTATTTTCTTATCCTTATGGCTTTTGATGTTTTAGAAATTTGAACTATTTTTATTGTATAATTATTTTTAAATCATTTTTCTTAACTTATTAGGTATTTAGCTTATAATATTTAGACTTCACTGAGGAAGTCTGTCTGGAAACTTCGTTTGAGAAGTCTCTTGCACTAACTTTTTTTTTAAAATGTATTTGTATCATATCTGTTTAATATTTTCGAGA